>PVLD010014150.1:0-27332 GCA_004027595.1 Dinomys branickii
CGGCCCTCCGATCCTTTCCTCCAGGAGAGGTTTTGCTTGGTCTTTCCTAGGGCTTCAGTTCCCATTTCAGATCCTTCTTGGGTTCAGGGTACACACCTCTCTCCTTTCTGTCTTCATATTGCTATATTCCATTGTCTGGGTGGTAATCCTCTGGGAGGTTCTCTCTCTGCTGCCTACCCGGTCGCCATCTTCCCAGAAGGCTCTAGCATTCATTCTTTAAAAGAAACTTTTTTGTGCCTAAGTAATGATATAATATAACGAATTCCAAGCAATTCCAGAGATACAAAGAGTTGTACAAAAATGTCCTTAGTAGCATTGTTCATAACAACTCAAAACTGGAAATAATCCCAAAAATCCATCAACTATTGAATAAGTGAAATATGATGTATCAGTGATAAAAACCAGTGAGCTATTAGGATCTTCTACAACATAGATGAATCTCAAAAACAAAGTGAAAGCAGCCAGACACAAAACATTACATAATACATAATATTATTTACTTGAAATTTCTATAGAGACAGAAAGCAGACTGGTAGTTGCCTGAGGCTGGATTTGGCACTGTGATGGTGGAGTGTGTCAACTTTAGTAAGAGAAGTTCAACTAAATTGGCTCAACAATTCCACACCCTAGAGTGGCTTGTTGCCTGGATGGTACAAATGGGAAATGACAGACAGATCTCTTTCTATTTCTTCAGAGGAGCTCCAGTCTTTGCCTTCATCTTGATGTTACCTCCTGGCTTCTCGCACAAACCCTCCTAATACGGACTCACATAGAACAGTGTAGTGAGCTCCAGATCACTGACTGATCCTTCAGCCTCCAATGTGCAGCAAGATGCTCTACATTCTTTCTCATCCAACTCTGTGCGTAGCCACTGTGGCTGATCTTGTGGATTCTTACGTATCTTGTATTATATCTGTTTCTCTAGTAAACAGTGACTGATACAGACACCTAGGACTGACTGCAAATGGGCATAAAGGAACTTTTTAAGGCAATAGAAATGTTTTACAACTGAATTACAATGATGGTGGCAAAAGTGTACAGAATTACTAGAAATGAGGACTGAGGTATGGGTTAGTGGGACAGCATGTGCTTGATGTGCACAAGGCCCTAGGTTTAATTCCCATCCACCCCCAAATTACTAAAAGTCACTGACTTCCAAGTACTCAATTTACATTTATAATAGGTAGATTTTATGGAATGTAAATTATAGCTCAATAAAAAAAATTTTTTTTGCAACAGGGTCCTCCTATGTGGTTCAGGCTAGACTTGTAACTTTATACCCCACTATGTACCCCACACTGGCCTCAAACTGGCAGTGATCCTCTTGTTCAGCCTCCTGAGTGCTGGAAAAATTTTCTTTTAAAAGCCAATCAACAGAAAAAAGATAAAATAAATGTATGCACATACATTTCAAATATATAGATTTAAGAGATGCAATGTTAGTGATAAAAACAAAAAGCATTTTCAATAATACATATTCAATGCTTCCAAGAATGTTACAAGCGGAACTTTTCACAAACTGGTTATAACAAGAGTGTAAATTGGTATAACCTGCCTGGAAAGCGGCTTGGCAAGAAATGTCTGTCAAGTGATCTTTAAAAACCTGCCCTTTGATCCACTTCTGAGAATTCAGACTAAATAAATTATATTAATTACAGATCATCTGTGAATATTATGCACACTTCATTGATTGTGGGTGGGCCTGTGTCCCAGTGTATTATCACCTATAATGCTCTCTGTTCCAGAGAGCAGGAGGGGATGCTCAAGCCATTTTACCCTGTGTGGTGGTCTCACCTAGAAGCCAATGAGCAGACTGCTAGTGGCATGCCATAACCGTGCAAATGGTACAAACTTGAAATTAAGAAATATGCCTTTTACTTGTTAGAAGAAAGCCCTGCTGTCATAACCATGCTCACCAGGCAAAGTAGACTCAAGTACTACAGGGTGCTGCTCACAAATGAAATTAAAAGCAAATCAACTGTATAAACAGAAAAATTTAGTTTCTGTCACTTATGTGATGTCAAGAAAACTGCTACAGGGGTCGTAAGGGTAGGATAAATCTGATGATATATCTCATCCCAGCCTAATAGGCTCGTGGCTTTACCTCTGCTCATGGGTTTTTCTGTCCCAGAAATTTACAGAGCTTACAGAATAAAGGGGAGATTATGCTAAAGTTAAAGCAGGACCAAGGCACATTATCCCCAAATCTTTTACAGGGGCAATAGGAATGTCAGAGCTCAGGTTCCCTGCAAGCTGGTATTGATTTGGCCTATAAATACAATGGGAAAGATGAGGTCTCACTGACTTTGATTGACTGATTCACTGATTGATTGATGACTATGGTGCTAGGGACTGAAACCAGGGCCTTGTGCATTCTGGGCAAGTGCTCTACCCCCAAGTTACAACCTCCAGACCATTTTATTTATTTATTTATCTTTATTTTGATACAAGGTCTTGCTAAGTGACCCTAGCTGGCTTAGAACCTGCAATCCCCCTGCTTCGGTCTCCTGAGTATGTGAGATGACAGTGCATTCCATCACACCCAACTCCTGACGTAACTGTATTTGAACCCTACAATATGGCAGTTTTGTGGAATTGCCTCATATTTTCATCTGTGAGAATAAAATCATTATAGAATGGGAACATTTGCTGAGAGAACAGGAGCCAACACTAATTACTACAAAAGAAATAATTTAACTTTGGGGATAAGGGCAGAGAGAATGGACATCTTATGTGTTTAGGAGAAAATAAAATTTGTCTATTGTAGATCTAAGAAAGGGTGACCATACTTAGGGAGCTGTATATTGGCCAATATTAAAAAAATAAGTATAAATGACCTTGAAGGCAGTTATACACAAGAAATAATTCAAAAATAATGGTGACCCTATCATGTTTCTCAAAGATAGAACAGTGAAAAGCAATTCTTCCAGTGTTTAAGAATCAAAGGCATCCAGGCTCACACATCTGCAATCCCAGCATTCAGAACACTGAGGAAGGAGAATCACTGTGAGGTCGAGGCCAACCTGAGCTACATAGTGAGTCCAGGGCCAACCTGAACTATAAAGCCCCTGTCTCAATAAACAAACAAACAAACAAACAAAAACCCCATGGAATCAAAGGAAATCGAGGTTAAAATAAGAAACTGAGAATGTGGCCCAGTATGATGCAGCTGACCCAGGACTGTCTTTAGAAGAATTAGACCATCACCTCTGCATTTTGGAGTCTGCTGGATCCACTTAGGGAGACTGTTAATTTATTATTATGTCTTCAATGGAGCATTCATAGTCAACTTTAAAATACTTTATGTTCCTGGGGTGGGGATACAACTCAGCACTACAGTGCTTCCCTCATAGGCTGAAGGCCCAAGGTTTGACCCTCAGCAGCAATCAATCAGTCAATCAATCAAAAGATTTATGAAGAGTAAATAAGACCCAAAATGTACGACAGATACTGTGAAATGGGAAGAAAATGCTTAAAAGGAAAGAGAAAATAGAGAAGGGGAAAGAAGAAAAGGAAAGGAAAAGGAAAACTAGATAAATTATACACACACACACACACACACACACACACAATAGTGAAGACAGTTATTCTACTAATTGCTATTAGCTCATTGAATGAAAAAGTATATGCCTATATTGCTTGATCAATTTTTCATGCCTAGATCTTGTACTATGAGAAACTACTTTGAAGATAACAATACACAATGTACTAACCATTGTTACTCTCCTACAAACTTTAAAAAAAATTTTATACCATTGCTTTTATTGTTTGTCTTTTCTTTAAAATAAAAAATAAAGCCATGGGGCAGAGCCCGGCAGTCTGCAGGGGTGACCCTAAGGACTCAACTGGGCCGCCTGGGAGCACCTCATCAGGGCGAAGCCTGGCAGTCTGCAGGGGGCACCCCATGAACTTGATAGGGCCCCCGGGAGAGCCTCTCTGGGGCGGAGCCCGGAGGACCAAGGGGGTGACCTCGCGGACTAGACCAAGTCCCCAGCAGCGCCTCGCTGGGGTGGAGTCCGATGGGCCGACGGGGCGACCCCGCAGGCTCGACCGGGGCACCGGGAGGGCTTCATGGGATGGAGCCCAGCAGACTCGACCAGACAGACCCTTGAGGGTCTCGAGGGCTTACAATGGGGTGCTAACCATAGCGTATCTGGTTCCCTGCCTATGTACCATCTTCGAGGATGGGTGCTTTCCCACCTAGTGCCATAGTAATTTGAGTGCACCCATGTTTGCTACAGTGTAATTTGAAGCAGCCATGTGCCTTCCCAGTGAGAGAGCCCAAGGGAGTAAATAAACCAAAAAATTATTTTCAGAGGGAAGACGACTGAGTGGGTGGGAGAACAATGGAGATGAGGGTGGAGAAAACTGATTAATCGAACGAGCCATTATTTATAACTGAGCAACAAAAGTGAAGATATCATTATGTAATACAGCATCCATTGTTAATTCCCCAATATCTTCTGTATAATGGTGTATTTCCTTTATTTTTTTGCGTTATTCTTATTTGTAACTGAGTAACAAATGCAAAGATAACATTATGTAATACAGCATCCACTGTTAATTTCCTACTATCTTCTCTATAATTGTGTAGTTCCTTTATTGTTTTTGCAATATTCTGGTTTATAAATGAGTAACATGTGTGAAGATAATGTTATGTAACACAGCATCCACTGTTAATTTCCTCCTATCGTCTCTATAATTTTGTATTTTCTTATTGTTTTAGTGTTATTCAGGTTTATATCTTTTATCTTTAAAATTAAATAAATAAATAAAGCCAGGTGTGGTGGCCACACACCTGTAATCCCAGTACTTGGGAGGCTAAGGCAGGAGGATCGTTGAGAGTTCAAGGCCAGCCAAGGCTACAAAATGAGCTCAAGGCCATCCTGAATTGCATAGGAAGACCAAAAGAAAGAAAGAAAGAGAGAGGGAAGGAGGGACGGAAGGAGAGAGGGAAGGAAGAAAGGAAGCAAACAAGCAGCAAGTAAGCTCTTGCTGGTTGTTTTTTTTTTGTTTTTTTCTTTTTTTTGTCATTTTGAGGCAGGGTCTCGCTATGCAGTTCAGGCTGGCTTGAGCTTGCTTTGTAGCCCAGGCAGGTCTCGAACTTGCAACAATCTTCCTGCCTCAGCCTCCCAAGTGCTGGCTTTATGTTCCTAACTTTTCTTAAGAGGAATAAAATCCACAAAACAAAAAAAAGTTCCAAATGTTTAAGCTATATTACAAAAATAAGTTTAAAAATTTGGGGGGGAAACATAGTGGGTTCCAAAGTGCATCAGTATAGTGAAAAGCCCACTTTCCCAATGGTCGAGCTTTTCCAAGCAGCATCCACAGAAGCAAACAGGCCATCAATCTCTTATCTATTAAAATGTGGAAATATTTTATGGAGAAGAACCAACAATCACGAAAAGCGTAAAATCTTTAAAGGAAAAACTAAAAAATTCAACATTCAGAAAGAAAAACATGTAGAGAGAATTATAAATACTATGTAATTAATATGACCCAGCTGGCAGTATGTATAAGAAATACACAGGGGTATTTATAAATCTCTGGGAAGACAGAATAAAATATTTGACATTTATCTTCTCTATGCTTATGTAAACAGTTCATCCTAAAACTCATTCCTTAAAGCAAGTTTCCTTAAAGCAAGTAAGAGCACTCCCTCTGTTAGTATGTCACAAACTAATTTATCCTCTGTATCTAACTATCCAACCAAAAGACACATTATGCTTTCCCTGTGATTAGAGTTAGCTTGGTATTTTTTATGAACAAAAGTTATTACAATTAGCAGAGATTATCCTAAAATTTCTAAGTAACACATTATATCCCTAAACTGTGGCAAACTTATGCTTATGCTTCTTGGCAATGTTGTTTTTGTAATTTTATACTCTAAAAAAGATAATGACCCCAAGTAGCAGGCTGCAACACAGCTACACCATGTACAGAAGGAAAGAGCTTCTAAAGATCTAAGATCAAATGAAATTGAAAAATGGAAATGGAAATTGTATTCTATTGGAAGTAGAGCTTTCTTTACAAACGTGGAGAAGAGCTGGTGGAAGGGGAGGGGAAAGGCAAAAAAAAAAATAAGGCGTTCTGCACATGTACAAATTTCTCATGATGAATGTGATCATCATTATGTACTGCAAACAGGTGCTAATTTTAAAAAATACAATTTCCATTCTTACCCTTTCAGAAAAAATAACATAACCATCTTTATTAAGACCTATAAACTGGCAATCCATTTGGGATCCCTCCTGTCTTTTAGGAGCTATTCCTATTCCCCAATAAAGTTTCCTACTCTTAAACAAACAAACCTATAAACATATATACCACAGAGTGACTTAGAGATAAAAATTCAAAAGTAATACATACAATAGCTGAGCAGCTAGTCACTGAAGAAACTGTCTTTTTAGTCAGTGAAAAAATAATGATATATTATGAAAGTAATTCATCTATAATCTTTGTTTAGGGTTTCAAAAATGATTTTCAATACGGTTGCTGATTCTGAAAGTGATTTTCATATAGTCTGATTTATATTTTACTAGCATTTTGGATACATTTTTTTTCTGAGATTACATTAAACAGCATCAACTGAGTTAAATTAGAAGTCATGCCCTACAAATTTCCAATTGAGTCTGCATTGTAACGTTAGCTTTTCCTATAATGGATTAGTCAACTAAGCTGTAACATTCTTTTGGGCTTTATGCTATTTCCCAAATTTCATGCAACATAATCACAGAGATTAACCTGCACACATTAGCTTCAGTACAAAGAGTCAGACAAGACTCTAGAAAATGAAGTATGAAATTTTTAGTGCTGAAAAAGATCTTCAAAATACCCTCATTAGCAGAGTGTGGGGGCACATGCCTGTAATCCTAGCACCCTGGAGGCTGAGGCAGGAGGATCACTGTGCGCTCAAGACTAGTCTGGGCTACAAAGTGAGCTCAAGGCCAGCCTGAACTGCATAGCAAGACCCTGTCTTAAAAAAAAACCAAAAAAACCCTCATTAATAAGGCAGCCACCCCAAAACTGCCTGTATAAGAACACAAAACAAAGCAAAGTTGGAAAGGACAAGTCCAAACTATTCTACTTCACTAAAAGACAACATCACAGTTTCAAAAACAACTGAATAAAAGCTTAACTAATTTTTTTCAAATGACAAGATATATTTGCAACTACCCACCTAGATAAAAATACTCTTGGCAATAAATACTGTAATTGCATTAGGAATGATCTTATATACCAGCAAAAACAGTTAACATTATTGAATCCTTATTATGTCCCAGGTCTTAGATAAGTCCTTTGCATGTACTAATTCATTTAATTCTCACAACCCCTATGAGATATTATCCATCTCCTCTCTTTGTAAATAAGAACACTAGGCACAGAAAGGCCAAATTCTCACCAAATGCTATCCAGCTAACAAGAGACAGAACCAAGATATGAGTCCTTGCAGCAATCTCAATGGCTATAGTCCCTAACTCCCTACTCCTTCAGTTTTGTTATTGTTGTTTTGTTTTTGTTTTCCTGCGATGCTGAGGAATGAACCCCGGGGCTTGTGATACTAAGAAGCACTATACCATTGAGTCACTTTCTCAGGCCTGATTTGTCTCAACTATTTACCACTCTATTATAGTTGAAATTAGGAAAATTTAATAAAATATAAGATATAATTAAAATAACCCTTTCCAGCTTTTGAAGATAATTATTGTGAACAGATTAACATATTTTTATATGCCTTACACAACTAACATTACACTCTCTTGCCTTGCATTTTTATAGAATTTATAGAGACATAGCTTGGTCTGGTGGCACAGACATGTAATCCTAGAACTCTGAGAAGCAGAAGCACAAGGATCAAAAGTTCCAAGCTAGCCCAGGCAACTAAGTCACTTAGGTGAAAACTTTCTCACAGAAAATGCGCTGGAAATGTCAGTCCGTGCAAAGGTACTCAGTTCAAACTTCAGAACCACCACCACCAAAAAAAGATATACTCTGTATAGCGGTATAGCTGACTTTTTAAATTACATCACCCCATAGCACTTATATTTTCCCACGGCATTTATTTGATAATGACTTAAGGGGTAACAACATCTCATAAATTTCACTAATCTATTTAACCACAGGTCTAATGGCTATCTATGGTAAGTATTTTATAATCAGGTCTCTAGGTTGAAACTGTTATATACCTTTTGCAATATCTCTAATAATGTTCTTATATTAAGTTCCTAGAAATGACATTACTGAGTGCAATGATATAAGAACACCTATATGATGATTACTATTACCAAACTATTCTAAAGCACTTCATTCACATTCTGTTATATTTGAAGTTATATACACATATGCACAATATTCTAAGCACTTCACAGCACAAATGTTCTCAGTGCTTCAAGATTACAGCCTCTAATCCTAGAAACAATCCTATAAAGGAAGAAATGAAGGGCCAGAAAGAACAATACCTGCCCAAGATCATACAGCTAGGAAGTGGTAGCCAGGATTTATACCCAGGTAAGAGCACATAGCAATGCTCTTAATCACTATGCCACTCTTCCAACCACATATGTTAAGTCTCCTAAGAATTTACTACAAATGTACAAAAATCATCTAAAGAAATTCTGTTTTAATGAGCATTCTAGGAGACTCTCAAGTTTAAAAACCACTATTCTGATTTTTTAGAAAAAGAGTGGAACACTTAGTAAACCTGTAAGCTTTGATAGTTATATTGGTGGATATTTTGAATATAGAGTCAAGCAAGTACTCAAAAATTGTGGAAAAAAATCCTTAAGACCTTGGATTAGACAACAGCTTCTTGGAAATGATACCACAAGCACAAATGACAACATAAATTAAAATTTTTAATTATGGTTATATATAAAAATAAACTAGGCTTCAAAGTAAAAACAATGCTTTAAAAGATGCCATCAGGACAAATATTGTATGGCTCCACTTACACTAGGTTCCCACAATAGGCAAGGTCACAGAGACAGAAAGTAGATAGAAATTGCCAGAAGATGGAGGAGAGAAGAAGGGAGAATTGTTATTCAAAGGGCACAGCTCTGTTTGGGATGATGAAACAGTTTTGGAATGGACAGAGATGATGGTTGTACAACACTGTGAATTTACTTAATGCTACTTCATTGTACACTTGAAATAGTGTAAAAAGTAAATTTTACATGATAGATATTTTGCCACAATAAACAAAACAAAACAAAAAGATGTTCACAGAAACCAGGCATGGTGGCATAGGCCTGGAATTGAAGCAGTCCAAGAGACTGATGCAACATTACAAGTTTGAGCCCAGCCTGGGCAATTTAGTGACTTAGTGAAAGCCTGTCTCAAAGTAAAAAATAAAAAAAGGGCTGGGAATGTAGCTCAGTGCAAAGGCCCTGGGCTTAATCCTCAGCACCACATGAAAAGAAAAAGAAAAAAGACACCCTACAGCATGAGAGAAAATAATTGCCAATCATTTACCAGATGCAAGAACTATATAAAAAGATAACCAAGTTTTTAAAATGGATAAAAATAAATATTCATCCAAAAACAACATACACAAATGGCCAATAAGGACATGAAAAGATGCTCGACATTATTAGTATTAGGGAAATGCACATCAAAATCATATTCACCAGATGGTTACAATTAAAAAGATTGACAGTAAGAATTAACCAGGAAGTAAAGAAAATGAACCCTTATAGTGATAGAATGTAAAATGGTATGGTCCCTTTGAAAAATGGGCCGTTTCTCAAACTGTTAAATACGGAGTTACTGTATGGTCTAGTAATTCTACTTTTAGGTGTATGTCCAAGAGAACTCAAACACATGTTCACACAAATACTTCTATACAATTGTTCACAGTGGCCTTATTCCTAAGTCAAAATTAGGTCCCAAATACTCTTTAACTGATGAATGAAAAATAAAATGTGGTGTAGCTCCACAATGAAATATTATTGGCAGTAAAAGGAATGAAGTACTGCTATAAGCTACAGATTGGAGAAACCCTGAAAACACTATGCTAAATGAAAGAAAGTAGACACAAAAGATCACAGGTTATATGACTACATTTATATAAAATGTCCAAATAAGCAAATCTATAGAAACAGAAAGTAGATAGTGGTTGCCAGGATCTGGGGGGAGGGGAGGGGAAATGGGTAGTGACTGCTAATGGATCCAGCATTTCTTTTTGGAGTGCTAATGGCTATACAATTGTGCAAATATACTTAAAACTACTATAGCATACACATTAAAAATTTTAAATAAACTAAAAATGGTTAAGTAATACATGAGAAGGACATCAATTTTTAAATCAAGTACTCAAAAGTGGATAATTTAGGGCCATAACCTGAATTTTCAAAGGGAATCAATAGGTAAGGAGTGTATAAAAAAACTGTAAGAAAAAGACAAAGACTTTGTGGTAACTAAAGACTGTGGAGACAAAGACAGAAACATTAAAACTGTAAGGAAATTAAGACCCAGAAAAGTACAGTGTTAATGCAAAGAGAAGTTTGAAAAGTTTTATTAAAATGCATACTTAGAGGCTTGGAGGTATATAGCTCAATAATATAGTGAGTGCATGCTTTAGCCTGCTTGCGGCACCGGGTTGGATCCCACACATTATCAAACGAAATAAAACACATGATAAGGCGGTGGTGGAGAAAACAAAAACAGAACAGCAACAACAGCCACCAAACTAAATCACAGAATAATTCATGTAAAAGGCTCCATTATGACTGTAAATGTAATGTAAGTGATGGTTTCACTGCGAGGAGAGAACAAAGTTAAGAAGATACACATATGATCTACATTTCTACACTGGAGGCATTAGTGACAGATTTCACCAAATGTGTAGTTGAGGGCAAAACTGAATCTTAATCAGAATATTTCGGGGACATATGAAAATACTGCTTTTCCACAGTAAATTTATAAGATGAATGAAGTATGCTGGATTGATTGTTAATAAACAGGGCCAGGTGTGATGGTGCAGAGCTGTAATCCCAGCACTTGGGAGGCTGAAGCAGGAGGACTGCTGTGAGTTTGGGGCAAGCCTGGGGTACAAAGTGAATTCAAGGCCCGCCTGAGGGGCTGGGGATATAGCTCAGTGGAATAAGCGCCTGCCTAGCAAGCGCAGGGTCCTGAGTTTGATCCCCAGTACCGCCAAAAAAAAAAAAAAAATTCAAGGCCCGCCTGAACTGCACAGTGAAACTTTGTCTCAAAAAGACAAAATAGGGCTGGGGATATAGCTCAGCAGTGCAGCGCCTGCCTGGAAAGCCCAAGGTCCTGAGTTCGATTTCGATTCCCAGTATCAAAAAAAGAAAAGACAAAACAACAATAAAGGGCTGGGGATATAGCTCAGTGGAATAAGCGCCTGCCTAGCAAGCGCAGGGTCCTGAGTTCGATCCCCAGTACCGCCAAAAAAAAAAAAAAACCAATAAAAAAAGAATTAGTAGTTTGAGGTGATGATGGTAAAAGATAGATGATGGTACACTGAACACTAAAATGTCAGTTTTTGCTTGTCTAGAACTGTAATTAAAACAAAGTACCAGGTAAGTTAGGTAAATGAAAAACTTCATTTTGAAATCTATAAAGTATTTGTATGTTTTAAGAATTCATATCCAGACATGAAATTTAAGTGACTGAAAAGCCACAGACATGACTGACATCTGAGATCTAAAGTTAGAGTTTCAGAAAAGAATTTCCCTCGAAATACTACATTTACAGGAAACCTATATAAATTATATCTGTTAGTTACTACTACCTTGTTTTGAAATTTTGGGTTTTTTCCTTTTTAAAACAAAGTCTGAAAAATTTACATGGTTAAAAAATTATATCTATTAATAAATGTTTAAATCGGGCATGGTGGCACATACCTGTAATCTAAGCACTTCAGAGGCTGAGGCAGGAGATCACCTGAATTCTATCTAGGCCAGCCTGGGCTAAATAATGAGTTAAAGACCAGCCTGGGCTAAATAATGAGTTAAAGCCAGTTTGAACTACAAAGTGAGACCTTGTCGCAAAAAAAAAAAAGCAAGCAAGCTAGTTCTTAGAAGAAAAAGCACAGTGAGCTGGGTGTGGTAGTGTCTATAACTCCCAGCACTCAGAAGGCTGAAGCAGGAAGGATCCCTGTAAGTTCCAGGCCAGCCTGGGTTACAAAGTCCATTGAAAGCTAGCCCAGGGCAGGGGATATAGCTCAGTGGTACAAATGCCTGGCTGGTAGCACAAGGTCCTGAGTTCAATTCGCAGCACCAAAAAAAAAAAAAAAAAAAAAAGCTAGCCTGAACTACACAGGAGAGACCCTGTCTCAAAAAAAAAAAAAAAAAAGAAAGAAAAAGCACAGTGAGCAGATAAGGATAAACTGATAAAGAACATTATCCTTATCTGCTTATCACTGTTCTTCTTTCTTTGCCTTCCTTTCTCCTTCCTTTTTTTTCAATTGTGTGTGTGCTACTAGGAATTGAACCTAGGACTTTTCCCCTGACCTATATCCCTAGCCCTTTTAAATTTTTTTATTTCAGACAGGGTCTCACTAGGCCATTAAGTGGTCCAGGATGGGCTGCAACTTGCAATCCTCCTGCCTTAGTTCCCACATGCTGGGATTAGAGGAATGCACTACAATGCTCACATATGATAATTTCTTCTTTTTTCTTTTTCATTTTTTTGTGATGCTGGGGATAGAATCCACAACCTCATACATGCTAGGCAGCACTGTACCACTAAGCTACACAGCATCACTAAAGCTACACTCTCATCCTCAGTAACAACAATTTCTAACAATGACTGATTCAACTAATACATTTATAAATTCATATGAATTTATAAAGAAACCAAAAAGACCGATAATTCTGAAGCATTAATATATTAAAAATGTAAATAATCAGTATCAAGACAAAGAATATTTTATATTTAGCTATGATGAATAAACACATTGCTCATATATATTGATCAACGTACTGCAAAACCTAGCTCTTTAAATAAAAATACTCTGCTCTTAGAATAACAACTGTCAACAGCAACTTCATTTTGCTTCTTTTTAAACAATGTACCACCAGTAACAGACACGCCGTTTAAGCTGCATCTCAAACAATTCCCTTTGAACACAGTAAAAAGATAGGTTACTAAAATACTGTTACATTTCTTACATTTGAATACTATATTTTACTTTTACCTATTAAATATTTTATTTGAATCTAAAATACAAAACAAAATTTGAAATTGACAGATATTTTTATATAAAGTTTGGTAAAAGACATAAATGTGAGACATCTACTACCTACTTAATCTGAGCCAATCAAGACGCTATGCCGAAAAGCTTAAGCAATGTTTGGAGTTTTCTGTTAATAAAAAAGTTCATTCGTTAACTGTTTGAAAATTATGTTGGAAATATTAAAATAAACTTTAAAAGATAATAAAAACTCAGAAAATTATTCATACCTTAACTTTTTTCGCTTTCAAACTGTTTTTCAAGACTGAGAAATCTATAGTTTCAAGCGTGCTATCTTAGCAGTAGGCCTGAACTTACAATAAGGAAGTGACAGGGCAGATTCTGGGTTTTGACATACATGCTTTACAACAGATAAACATTATGCAATTAAAAAGGAGTAAGGCTCAGAGCTACAACGTAAGTTAAACAAAATGATAGATGGTCAAAGTACAACTGCTGTTGTATATGAATACTGGGTCAAAACTCATAAAAAGTTGTTTCTCTAATATTCCTCTATACCCTTATCGAAAGTGAGTTTTTCCATCTTATAACCCATAAGATGTACTTAAAATATATATTTTTCCAGTACATCTTTATTATCCTTCTGTTCTTGGATACACTTCTCTGAAATTGAAAATATTTGCTCTAAAGCAACTAATTACGTTTTTTCTATTAAATTTAGAGTGATTTTTTATTATTTCTCTTCTTAAAATTACCTAATTTCTAGCTACCTGATTAGAAAATACTTCCACATTTATGACTTCATTTTACATAGTACAGATAAACAATCTATTGATACTATATTGAATATATTAATATATTAATATTTAATATATATAGGTAACTGCTTAACATTTTCATTTTTTAAAGTACATTTTATTAAACAGTTACATACTCAACGTCTACCACAAAGACAAGAACACAAAACTGGAAGGCAAGGTGGAGCGGCACACATCTGTAATCCCAGCACTCAGGAGCCTAAGGCAGGAGGATCATTGTGATTAATTGTATGAAAAGTCTATGTAAATGTGTATGTACAACTATACACACATTTAGCTCTTACTGTGTCCAAAGTATATGAATGAGAGGCTCTCTGAAGACTGCTTAATAACACATACAAGGATGACTGATTGTAATTTTATAATTGGCCCAAATAAAATTTTTAGCACCCACTTAGGATAAATCACATTCAGAGATCACACTTAGTGCCTTTTTAACCCACTGCCAGTGAGACTCTATACCTAACCACTCTATGGAACATGCCTCAAACTATTGATAATACCTTTCCCTTTCTCCCCCTCTGCCCCATTTTCCAGAAACAAGGTCATGTTACGCAGCTCAGGCTGGCTTTGAACTCGCAGTCATCCTCCTACCTCAGCCCTTTGAGTGCTGGCATTACAGGGGTACACCACCAGAACAGCTGATGAGACTCTTACCTGCCAATTTAAATCTACTTTTAGCCCTTAATAAAGTAACATATGAGTGCTATCAACCACTCCCTTCTCCAAAATTCTCCCGTCTGTACTTCAAAATCAAATCAATCCTAATTCTTTTTCTGTTTTTTAAAGTCTGTTTCTTTTTTCCTGCAGGTTATTCAAATGTTAGTCATCTGTAAGGTTCTTCCCCAGGTTTATTCTTCTAGAAGTCTACAATTCCATAGAATTGCATTACCTGAAACCTTCACTACATAGATGATAATTCCCAAATTTATCTCCTTCCATCCAGATGATTTGGTTGCACTCCAGGAATTTTAACTGTATATTTTACTATATAATTCTGCCCATCTCTTTCCCCTTAGGGATAATGCTGTGTCTTCCAAGTTACCATTAAGACTGCTGTTATAAAACCAAAACCTGTAATTCTATTACAGATGATACTCAATTTATTTATGGAGACATATCTATAAACCCACTGTAAGCTGAAAATATTTTAAGTCCAAAATGCATTTAGTACAGTTAACCTACTGAACACCATAACCTAACAATACAATACACTGTCCTAAAGGTTGTTTATTCTACTTATCGCACGGCTGACTGAGCACTGTTGCCACTGTCCAACATCATGAGAGTAACTGAATGATTAATAAGTGTCCTAAAAAAACAAAAATAGATAAATACATTCTAAAATAAAGAGGCATACATCTGATTTACTTATGTAAAAGATCTAATAAACATTTTCTTTTAAAATAATCAATGTTTATGTATTTAGTTCAGGAAGAACTAAAAGGTATATATAACAACTAGTTTCCTGCCATCTCGCTCTCTCATCAACCCAGTCTCTGCCCCACTCTACTCTCAGGTAGCCAGTTACCAATTTCTTATGAATGCTTCCAGAGTTTTACATTAAAAATATAAAATTAAGATTCTTATTTTTCCCTACTCTGCACAAAATATAATTATTATATACACTGTGCTTTATCCTGTTTATTTTATATAATGATTTGTATCTTGGAGAAATCACCCAACTGGTACACAGAAAGCTTCCACCTTCTTCTCATATACTTTTTAATGAAGCAGTGTCTCAAAAAGTCAACTACTTCATTTTATAACCCTCTTTCTATTATCTCAACAACAAACAAAAACACATAATGCAGCTGCACTGAGAAATATTTGGAAGATTAAAAATCTTACCTAATATTTTTATACTTTCAAAGAATGTTATTGAAGCATAGCATACTACTTACAAAGGTGTACAGCATGATGAATCACCAAGTAAACATATCCTATAACTACCAGAGTTCAAAATATAAACAAAAATACCATCACCTATGTGATTATTTTCTATGTCATACTCTATTAGTGCTATAATTGAGGTGCTGAATGTCCCCAAAGGCCTGTGGGTTAAAGGCATGGCTCCTAGGATGGCACTATTGGGTGGTAATGAGACAAGCTTTTAAGAAACAAAACCTAGTAGAAAGTACTTAGGTCATAGAAGGGATGCCACTGAAGAGGAATATGTGACCCTCATCTCCCCCTGGGGTGAGTGGTTTTGCTCTACCACATATTCTATCATGATGATCCTTGCCACAGACCCAAATCCCCAGGGCCAAGAAATGAAGGACTACAACCTCCAAAACTGTGAGCCAAACTAAACCCTTGCCTTTTAGAAGATGATTACCTTAAGCATTTCATTATAGTAACAGAAAGTTAACTGACACAATTGGTATTATCTAGGAAACAAGTTATAGAAAATTAATGGTGTTGACTCCCTAGACTTCCATTTTGAAATACAGGTTAGGAGGTCATGTTTCTTATATTCCTTTTTAGATGGCTTGATTTTGCTGTGTTTCTTTAAAAATTTTTAATTAAGGTAAATACAAAAAATAAACACAGACATATGAATACGAACCAAAAATAATAAAGTAATTATCCACTTACCGAACACCCACCTTCCAAATCCCTTTCCCCTCTCCATCATGGTAAGCCATATGGCTTAGTGGTTAAGAGTACAGCCTTGAGACCAACTTCTTGGATTTCATTCTAAGGTCTATTAATTAGCAGAATGACTTTATTAAGTTAAAACTGTTCTGCACTTAAGCTATAAATGACAAAAACAGTGCCTGCTTTGGGTACTCAGTTATAACAAGTAAGTAAGTATATACTATATTTGTAAAGTACCTAAAACATTTTGAAGCATATAATATATAAAATTTAGCTATTTTCAGTATTAACTCTCTGCCAGCCCCACCAGGAAATGTTTACTATTCTATTACTATATATGTAGCTAAATAAATATTGTGCTCTTTAAAATTTGCATTAAATGGCACAATAGTGCAAATATTCCTTTGTAACTAGTTCTTTTCATTCAACATTTCTGAGACTGATACATATTGGTACATGCAGCTGTTGCTTAATTATGTCCACTTCTTGTATATAACTGAATTTATATATTCCTATTAATAGATATTTTAGATTTTTCCAGTATTTTGCTATTGTGAACAAAACGCTACTATAAACATGCTTAAATATGTTCAGATAGAGTGCATACGCAGCAGAACTCCTTGGTTGCTACACATATATAAAAAGCATTACAAGAATATTAAATTGTTTACCAAATTATAGAGTTACATTCTTTTATTAGAAGAGAGGAAGGCTTTAAATCAATGATCTAAACTTCTAATTTAAGAAACTAGAAGAGGAAGCCAAAGCATGGCCATAACACAGAGGCTGAGGCAAGAGGATCATCAGGAATTCAAGGACAGCTTGGGCTACATAGTGAGTTCAAGACCAGCACACAAAGGAAGACTTGGTCTCAGAAAAACAAAAGCCAAACAAAAAATAAAAATAGAAGAGGAAATTAAACCCATAGAAAGCAGGAAGGAGGCAATAATAAAAGTAAAACATAAAACCATAAAATAGTAAACAGAAAATAAAGTAGAAAAAACAGTGAAAAAACTGATTCTTTAAAGTCAATAACGTTGATAAATCTCTAACCAAAGCAATGAGAAGATGAAAACACAATTGTCAATATTGGAAACAAAAAAGTGACATGACTCTACATATTCAAAGAATATGAATAAACCAGATGAAATACACAAATTTCTTGAAAGACATAAGATATCACAGTTAACTCAAGAATACATAAATAATTTAAAAGTTCTATATCTGTTAAAGAAATGGAATCTAGCTGGGAATGGTGGTATACTCCTATAATCCCAATATTGTGGGAGACTAAGGAAGGAGGATCACAAATTTGAGCCCAGCCTTGAAATTTAATGAGACCATGTTTCCAAATGAAGCGGGGAGAAAAGGTAGGGTGTGGTGGTGGTACACACCTGTAATCCCAGCACTCAAGAGCTGAGGCAGGAGGACTGCTGCCAGTTTGAGGCCAGCCTGAGCTACAGAGTAAATTCAAGGCCAGCATGTCTCACAGAACAAATAAAACAAAACAAAACAAAAAATAGCTGGGGATGTAGCTCAGTGCAAAAGTCCTAAATTCAATCCCCAGCAACACTAACATATACACACAAAATTAACTTACAGTTTAAAACTTTCTACAAAAAAAAAGGCAAGACATTGCAACCCTGACTTGAAATTATACTACAATGCACTACAAAGTGATTAAAAACAAAAAACCAAAAAAATCCAGCATGGCCAGGCCTTGTAGTGCAAACCCGTGATCCCAGCACTCAGGAGGCTAAGGCAGGAGGATCACTGTGAGTTGAGGCCAGCCTAGGCTAAAAAGTGAGTACAAGGCCAGCCTGAACTGCATAGTGAAACCCTGTCTTAAAAAGACAAAAACAACAAAAAACAAAAAACCAACCTTATGAACAAAGAAAAGCCTAGGTTCTGATGGATCCCCTGCTGAATATTACAAGAAACTTAGAGAAGGCCTAATGCTACTACAGTGGACACTCAAGTTATGACTGACCTCAGATACAAACAACTTGAGTTATGACTGGAATTTTAGGACTAAATTATGACCAAACTCTTCAGTTATGACCCAAACTCCAGTCACTTGTTCAACTGTAAACAACAATTCATGTTGCCAGAAAAGTATGTCCAAGCCCAGATTTGCATGTTTTTGGTCAGTGTATTGTATAATTGCTATGATAACTGGTATCAAAATGTCCCACAAAAAGCTAGAAAAGAAGCTAAGGAATGAAGTGAAGGTAAAGAAAACAATCACAATTAAAAAAAAAAATTGTGGAAAATTATGGGAGTGGTGTTCATGTGATTGATCTCACTAATATGTATAGCATGTCAAAACCCACCACCTTGACAGATGCTTACAGAGAAAAGATTTGTATAAGAAAACTAGTGTTGCTAAAGGTGTTACTCAAATTAGTCATGATCAACAGTGTTGCACAAGGTAAAAAGGCTTTTATTAATGTGGATAAATGAAAGGCAGGTGGTAGGTTATACTGAGTCTATAACTTGTGAAAAAGCTACGCCAAAAATGCGTATCTTGTAAAGGATAATCCATCAATAAGTGAAAATGGTGAAACATTATGTGTCAGTAAGGTGTGGTTTCAAGGCATGGGCACAGGTTTCAAGGCATGGGCATAGGCATGGTGAAGCAGCCAGTGCTAATAAAAGTGGTGATTACATACACCACTTCAAAATGATGACCCAGACAAATGGCTTTCGTTCTCAAGTTTTCAACTGTGATGAAACTGGCCTTTTCTGGAAGAAAATGTCCAGAAGGCCACACATTACCCAGGAAGAGAAGAAAATGTCAGGCCACAACTCTATGAA
This sequence comes from Dinomys branickii, assembly GCA_004027595.1. Lineage (NCBI taxonomy): Eukaryota > Metazoa > Chordata > Mammalia > Rodentia > Dinomyidae > Dinomys > Dinomys branickii. Next base: position 19,393 of record PVLD010014150.1, read on the forward strand.
GAATGGGCTAACCTTATTGTTATGTGCCAATGTGAGTAGTGATCTCAAAGCCTCTCTTAGTTTATTACTCTAAGACCCCTAGAGCATTCAGAAAACATAAAAGTCAGGGCCAGGGATGTAGCCAGCAGCATAAGTGCTTGCCTGGCAAGCCTGAGGTCATGAGTTTGATTCCCAGTACCAAAAAAAAATTTTTTCAAACAAACAAACAAACAAACAAAAAACCAGAAAACATAAAGTCATGAGGAACAGGCTCCAGATCATGTGGACCCTAATGCAAATGCCTAGGTAACAAGAGCAGTTTTTCTTGAGTGGATCAGGGAGACTATCTGTCCTACTGTTATGAAATATCTAGAGGACAAAGGTTTACCACTCAAGGCTCTCCTCATCATAGACAATGCTCCTGCTCACCTATGGGATTTGAGAAAATAATTGGCTGAAGAATTCCCATGGCTCTCAGTTGAATTCTTCTCAACTAACACAACTCCTCTGCAGCCTAAGGACCAACAAGTAATAACTAACTATACATCAAGTGCTTCCAGATGGTCCTTTATAGAGTTCTGGGAGGAACATTACAATATCCTTTCCTCTGTGGGATTAACTGAGAAATTCTCAGCCAATATCTCTCGAAGGACACAGATGTGCCTGGAAGAAAGTATGGCCTAAAATTATACAGGAAGGAGAGTGTACAGGACCCTGAATCTTCAATTGACCCCGTGGTTGATGACACTGTCACTACAACAGAGTCCATAGGCTTGCAGGTAGACAATTGACAAACTGGTGGAAAAACAGAATTGTCTACACAGGAACTTCAGCAACTCCTGGCTGAGCAACTGAGAGCGGCAGCTAAGCTTCTGAAGAGGAGGGAGACCATCAACAATCAGTGCAGCCAAGTCTTCCGAGTAAAGGACACCCCGAGCACATGGACAGAACTGCAAACACTTGCAGAGAAACTCACCCAGACAGAGAAAAACCAATCGTCATTCACTGGTTTAATGATGTTATGTCATACTACAGAACAGTGTTAAAGAACAGACAGAAATAGGCAACCCTAGACCAGTTTTTAGTTCCAAAAAGGCTGAGACCTAGTGAACCAGTAGCAGGTCCTTGTGGGCTACAAACTCTCTCCCAAGGAGAGAAAGGACACCAGAGAGCCAGAGTCCTGATATTCTTATAAAAAGGGACTCTCCTTCCAAACAATAACCACCTTCCATTTCATCCTTCCTACAAGTCAAAGATGTCAATTTGAATGGTGAGTATAGCATAAAAGTAATGTTTCTAGTAAACTAGGCACATTTTGTAACTTTTTAGTGAATACACTAGGAAAATTATTGATGTTTCTGATAAATTGTGCATATTATACAACCCTTTTTCATTATGAAAAGGTTAGTTTAGGTGTGCTTTGGGGGGTTTAGAGTGAATTATGGGTATTTACATTATTTCTGATGGCAAAAAGTCTTGACTTACAACCAACTTGAGTTACAACCAGCCCTCACAAATAAATTGAGTTCATAAGTCAAGGGTCCGTTATACTTCTCAAACTCTGTAATGAAACTGAAAGGGGAACAATACTCTCAAATTCATTCCTAGAGGCAAGCATTATCCTGATACCAAAATCAAAAAAGAATCCAACCAAAAAAACAGAAACAGAACTACAAGCCAATCTCCCTAATGAACAATGACATAAAACTCCTCAATAAGGCACTGGCAAATAGAATGCAGCCAATCATCAAGATTATACATCATGACCAAGTAAGATTCACTGCAAGGATGTAGGGGTAGTTCCACATTTGCAAATCAATAAATGCAATACACCATATTAATAGACCCAAGGACAAAAACCATATGATCATCTCAATAGATGCAAAAAATCATTTGACAAATTCCAATACCCATTCAAGATAAAAACTCAACACAAATTGGAATAGATGGTCTGGTCCTCAATCTTACAAAAGCCATCTATGACAGACTTACAACCAGCATCATACTAAATGACAAAAACCAAAAGCTTTTACTCTAAAATCAGAACAAGACAAGGATGTCCACTGTTACCACTCTTATTCATTATAGTTCTGGAAACTTTAGCCAGAGCAATTAGGCAAGAAGGAAATGAATAAGGAGAGGAAAGGAAGAAGTTAAATTACTGTTATTTGCAGATGACATGATAGTTTACATAGAAGACCCCAAAAACTCTACGAAAAGACTCGTGGATTTAATAACCAAATTCAGTAGCATAACTAGATACATAGTCAACACTCAAAAATCAGTAGTCTTACTGTACAAGAATAGATCGATTAAGTGCACATAGAGCTTTCTTCATAGTTGCAACTCTAAGATTCTTGCCCTCCCCCAAGGTTTGTGCCTTAGTTTCCTGAAGGTTTTTGCCCCTTTGCCCTAACAACCATGTTATTTTTCTAGATGTCAGAATCTGAATTTCCTAAAATGACTGAATAATTAGCCAATTTGGGCCAAGTATGATGGTGGCACACACCTGTAATTCCAGTACCCTGGGAACCAATCAACTTAGTGACTTCATGAGAGCCTGTCTCAAAATAAAATACAAAGCAAAACCCACAAAAACTAACCAACTTTGTGGGAGACAAAATCTACTCCTAACTAGAAGCTGAAATGTCACATGCTATTTTTTCCAGTTTCCTTCAAAGTTAACTATTATAATTTGGGTCTCAACTATCTCCCAAAAGCCTGAGTCAAAGGTTTGATTGCCAGCCAGTGGTATTAATGGGAGGTGGTAGAACGGTGGTGGCAAACCTATGGCACATGTTTCACAAGTTAGCTACTTGTTATCATTGAAAGCTCTGAAAGGTTCACCATCACAATGGTGGTACAATCTTTATGGGTTGTTGGTTTTTTTTTTGTTTTGTTTTTTGAGACAAGGTCTCATTATATAGTTCAGGCTAGCCATGAACTCCTTCTGTGGCCCAGGCTGGCCTCAAATCTGCAGTGAATCTCCGTCTCAGCCTCCCAAGAGCTTAGCTTACAGGTGTGCACCACCACATCCAGCCTAGATAGAATCTTTATGAAGTAAGGCCTAGTGAAAAAAAAATTAGATTGTTGGAAATGCCTTTTGAAGGAGATACTGGAACCTTGACTCTTCTTTTCTCTATCTTGTTTCAGTTCCTAGCAGCTGTAAGGTTAGCAGCTTCCCCTGCCACATACTCTCTACCATGATATGTTACCTTACCAAAAGACAGCAAGCGCTAAGTGACCACAAGTTAAGTGAAAACTTCAAAGCTGTAAGCCCAAATAAACTTTCCTTCCTCATAAGTTAATTTATCTCAGGTATTTATTACAGCAATGGAAAGCTGACTAACACTCTAAGTCATGGGCAATGTAGCCCAGGCTCAGTCAATCAAATATATCAGCCTCTATATATATCAGGAATTAGGGCCCCAAAGAAACACAATGGTAGGAGATTCCTCTGATGCCAAATCAGCAGCATCAGCATCAGCACTCACTTTCCAGAGGCAGCGGTAACAGTGCTAAAGGCATTCTACACCAAGTAAATATCACCTTTATAAGCTGAGCTATCTAGTGCTCTAGAAATGAGGCACCCATCTCTGCAGCTGACCACTTCTGTGGCATGATATGGTCGCAACTCTAGCATCAATGTCTTCCAATCTGGATTTTCAGGTTGAAGAATTTTGTGAACTATCAAAGCCCTTTCATACTGCTGTTCCACTTAAGTCAGCTACAGACAGTGACTAGGGCACACAACTAAAACATGCCAAGACTAAAGGTCTAAACTGCCAAGACTATTCCTCTGGTTTAAGTCTTTTAAATGCAGACCTATACACAACAACGATACCTATTTTCTACCCTACATTTTTTTTTTGAGACTATTCTCTCACTACATAGCCCAGGCTGGCCTCAAACTCATGCTGATCCTTTCTCAAACTACAGGGTACTAGCTAGGATTATAGGTATGTGCCACCTTGCTCTGCTGTACCCTAAATCTTTAGGGTTCTAATTCTAGTCCCCTTTCCTACACAAACATGCCATGCCATACTTATCTTAGTCACAAGTGCTCTTAATTCCATGTAGAATTTAATTCTTTCCTGATTTTTTATAGCAGTTAGCTTACGCTTCCTAATTAAACTATAAACTCCTCAAAGACTGAAGTAACATTTTAATATCTTCATTACGCCACATGCTGCTTGTTATGGCACACAGGATGCTTTCTGATTGACTAGCTTTTTATCCTTTAACTTATTAAATTAACTTCCAGATCAAGTATGGCACTGATTTTTCTTGCTTTACAGGGTACTTAATAGCATTAGACAACAGATATTAGTTTAAAAATTATTTCTTTAACACACTCAAAAGTTTCACACATTCAAAACAATTTACTTTGTCTAGGAGATTCTAAAGATGGACATATAAAAAAGATAAAGCTGTTACAGAAAATAAGCATATAAATAGTACTATGTAAACACCACTAACTAAAGCAATAACAAAAATTATATAGTCACAAATTATTAGGCAGTTATGCTATGACAGATAGCCTGTTAAACTGAATTTGCATTAAATCTCTACAACAATCTTAGGAAGTAAATTCCATTATTAGCCTGCTTTTTTTTTTTTTTTTTTTTTTTGGTCTTTTTGAGACAATGTTTTGCTATGCAGTTCAGCCCAGCATTGAACTCATTTTGAAGCCCAGGTTAGCCTCAAACTCACAGCAACCCTCCTGCCTCATTCTCCGGAGTGCTGCAATTACAGGCAAGTGCCACCACACCAGGGCCCCAGTCTGCTTTTCTGGTCACTTATTCATTTCTGTAGTGCTACAGATCAAATCCAGGGCCTCATATATACTAGATGCAAGTGCTCTACTTTACACTGAACTACACTCCCAGCCCTAGACTCCTGTTTCAGATGAAGAAGAGTGAAGTACAGCTACTCTCCAATGTTATACATCTAGCAAGAAAGCAGTACAGACACTATTTTTTTTTTTTTTTTTTGAGATATGGTCTCCCTATGCAGCACAGGCTGGCCTCAAACACAGCAATTCCATATTCTAGGATTACAGGCATGTGCCACCACACCTGGTTACAGCCACAATTTCAACTCAGGTAGTCCAAATGCAAAAAAATTTAAATCCTCTGCTCCCAGTCAGGCCTCTGTCAACAGTGATCAACTGTACCTCAGACATTCAACAGCATTTCTATTTTCCCTTCTTCGGCTTGGTTAACTTCTGGATTTGCACTTCCCAGAATACATCATTATCTTTCAGGCTTTTCTGCTTTAAACACATGTTGTTCCCTCAGGCTAGAACATACCACTCTGTTTTATCCAGTTAGAAAACTCTACTCACTCTAAACAGTGGCTTAAAAAACAATCTCTGTGAAGTCTTCATGCCTCCTACAGTTTCTGCCCCCATTCCTGGGGAGAAGGAACACACTACTCTCTTAGCTCCCTGGAACAATGATTCACAGATACTTCTATTGTTGTACTTATTTGTATTGTAATTATATTTTTACAGAACTACCTACAGGGCATTTCACTGCATTTTAAGAATTGGACACTGAGGCATTAAAGACTAGAATGTGCAGTAGTCAGCTGAAATTAAACTATAATGCATACTGTCTCTGAACAAATTAGCATCATTTCTTCTAATAATATTTTACCCTTTATGTAACTGCACACAACAAAGATTCATTGATGAGTAAAATTATTATTTTATGCTTCCCAGATTCAGATTGGGACTTTAGGGCTGGGGATATAGCTCAGTGGAATAAGCGCTTGCCTAGCAAGCACAGGGTCCTGAGTTCGATCCCCAGTACCGCAAAAAAAAAACAAAAAAAACAAAAAAAAAACCAGATTGGGACTTTAAAACTGTATATTACCAACCATTTTTTAATTCCTACATTAAAGACTAGTATTACAACTTTTCAATAACTGTACATAACAAATATTTTAAAATTGCAAACACATTCACCTACTACACTGGTTAAAACAAAGGTCCAACCAAGAGTAAGACATTCACAATAAGGAAACTAAGACAAAAATAAAACTATACTGTATTTCAAAAGTGTTAATCCTGCCAACATCTGAACTTTTTACTCTTTTCTACATCACAATCTGCTTCATTAAACTATTACTCCATCTAATTTTTTTTCCCAGTACTGGAGATTGAACTCAGAACCTCATATATGCTATGGAAGTAGTCTATCACTGAGCTGTACACTTAACCTTTTCTTTTTTGCTTGCTTTTTTTGTAGATAGGGACTGACTAAATTTCCCAGGCTGGTCTGGACATTGTAACCCTCCTGCATAGGCCTCCTGAGAAGCTGAGATTACAGCCGCACAACACCCAGCTAACATCATTTTATTTTCATCTTTTTGAGACAGGGTCCACTATGCAGTTCAGGCTGGCCCTGAACTCACAGCTATCCTCCTGCCTCAGCCTCCCAAGTGCTGGGATTACAGGTGTGTGTCACCATTCATTCAGCTTAAAATTCCTTTTTTAAAAGAGCTTTTTTGAGATATAATTTACATACTACATACAATTGCCTATTGAAAGTATGCAACTGAGCATTGTGCAACTATCCCCATAATCAATTTTTCATTTTAATCAACTCCAAAAGAAATCTGTACCCATTTAGCAGTCACTATCTGTATTGGACTCTTAAAAAGTAGAACCAATAGCATGAGTATATATCCACAAAGAGACATCTATTATGAGGAACTGGCTCATGACTGTGGTGCCTGGCAAGTACAAAATTTATACCATCAGGCTAGAGAGCCAGGGAAAACCTGCTACTGTAGTCTCATAACAGAAAATGCCCCCTCCCCCCAGCCAATATGCTTCAGTTTGTTAGTTGCCCAGGTATTAGTTCCTGGTGCAGTTCCAGTTGCTTCTGAGATCTTAGAAACAGCTGATCACTATGATGCACGTTGTATAAACGAATCACCAATTGACAATCCATTCTGCTTCTGTACTTCCTGCTTGCTTATCCAATGTAAGCCCTCGACCACCAGAGATCAGGGCCTGATATTCTGGGAATGATCCTGATCAGTGCCCATCGACATAAATAAATTTGCCTCCAAATCCTGGGCGTCATTTCAGTGCTTTGGCTTCCTGTTGCACCTGGTGAGTCAGCCAGGAAGACCAGTTGTGCTGACCTCTTTGGTCACCAATCATGGCCCTCATGGACAGAGCAACATCTCTCCAGGTCCAATGGGAAGGCATGCCGTCAAGATTTCTCAAGTCTCCTTGGTGGTTTGGAGGAGGATTCCTGGCTCCCTGCTGGGGCAGCTCATATCAGACCCCAAAGGAAACAGGATGCAATCTATCTGCCAGCCTGCCTGATTCCAGGAAGACCCCTGGGGGCACCCCAGTTAGTCTGTCAGTCCTGCTCAGTTCAAGCAGATTCTGCTCAGTTCAGACAGAAGAGTTTAATCAACCTTTTGTTAGTTAAGGCCACCCTCAAGAGAAGGCAGGTTGGAATGTTTAACCTCTGAGTGCCTGCTGAATGAATGTATGAGTGAGTAGACTGGATAGCATAAGCCATAGGCTGCTATGTCTGTGCACCAAGACTGGGAAGTACTCGTTGCAGTATCTGACTGGGCTCTCACTTGCAGTTCCATGGTAATGACATATGGCATAACAGAGGCCTCACACCCTCTTTAGCTAACTCACGCCTAAATCTCCTCCAAGGGCATGGCCAAGAAGGCATCCAAATGGTTTCTCTCTTTGTCTGCACCCACCTTTTGTCTGCTGCACCACTGTTCAAATCTACACAATATACACCGTAGGGAGATAGAATGGTAGCTAAGTTAAAACAGTTCCTGACTGCAGGAAAAGGGGCTTTTACTGAGTTAAAAATAAAACCAAACCACTCCCTGCATCCCAGAGGGGAAAAAAAAGGAAAAGGAGGTCCATTTTTCCTGCAAATTCCTTCTTGGCACCCTCATCAGCTGTTTGT
>PVLD010014150.1:27432-53440 GCA_004027595.1 Dinomys branickii
TAGCACTGGATGTTGTATTACATAGTTATCTTCACATTAGTTAACACAAAAACATTAAAGGAAATACCAAATTATAGAGAAGATAGTAGGGAATTTGCACTGGATGCTGTATAATACAAAGTTATCTTCACTTCTGTTAATACAAAAACGATTGAGGAAATACAGAATTATAGAGAACATAGAAGGGAATTAGCTCTGGTGCTGTCCTACATAATGTTACCTTCACCTTTGTTACTCAGTTACACAGATGATGGCCCATTTGATCATTCAATTTTTCTCCTCCCTCATCTCCGTTGCCCTACCACTCAATCAGTCATCTTCCCTGTGATAATAACTGTACTGGGTTTATCTATATCCTTGGACTCTCGCCTTGGGAAGAGATATAGCTGCCTCAGACTATACTATAACATACATGGGTGTAAACAAACTGCCGTGGTTGGAGGTGGGAAAGCACATATGCTCATAGCGGACCGCCCGGCTCCACCCTGTCCACAGCAGAGCAGTCGCAGGGCCCACTGCAGAGCAGCCGCGGGGCCCACAGCAGAGCAGCCGCAGGGCCCACTGTGGAGCAGCCGCGGGGCCTTGTCAGCTGTTGCAGTTGTTGCCAACATACATAGCTTCACTCCCCACTCCAGACTTGTCTACTTCCATGCCAACTGAACCAGTTCCTGTTCTTTGCCTGCATTCAGCCAGAGTCCCTCTCAAGACACACCTATCCTGGTCAGATGGCATCATCTAAGACCCACCCAAGATGACTGTCAGCAATTTCATCTGATAACCACATTTTGACTGAGAAAATTTGGACTATCAGTCCTGACAAATGAGTTGCACCCTGTCAGACCTGAGCAGACAGCAAAGACTGAGCTCTATCAAATTGGGTCCCCAAGAGCCTGCAGTCGTGGTCACTGCAAAAGTTGAGGGCACACCTATGACCCTCCTGGTAGACAATAGAACAGAAGTCTCTGCCTTCAGAAGTTCCCTCTGTCAAAAAGTTAACATTGCCAGGGCAGGCAACTGGGACTCGATTTTGCCCCTCTGCCAGGCACAAACTTGCAGTCTGGGAGGACACCTCATCAAGCCAGTCAGCCTCCCTCTTATTTACAGCTTTAACTGTTCCCCAAGCAAAAGATGACACCTGCATCAGCCTAAGACAGATAATCTCAATCTTGAAGTTTTAAAAATTCTCCTCCACCAGGCGTGGTGGTGCACGCCTGTAATCCCAGCACTCAGGAGGCTGAGGTAGGAGAACTGTCACGAGTTTGAGGCCACCAAGGGCTACAAAGTGAGTAAAGACCAGTTTGAACTGCATAATGAGACCCTGTCTCAAAAAGACAGACAAACAAAACAAAAAACTCCAAAAACTCTCCTCCCAGAGGTATGAACTGAAGACACCTTTGGGCCTGGTCATCAACCATGCCACCTCACCATGACCCTATTGCTGTCAGATGTCACAGAAAGAATAAATAGGAATCCAGCATGTTTTCCTCTGCTTGAGAGTTGCTCCCATAAGCCCCTTGAACTGGGAAAATCCTGAGATAAAAGGCCAGCTCACTTGGACTCAACTGCCATAGGGGTTAAAAACTCTCCCACTTTGGATCTGCACCTGTGTCCTGCATGAAGGCAAGAAAGCCGTCCTAGTCGTCAAAACAATCCCACAAGGCCATTTGAGAGGCTCTCAAATCAACCCAAGCCAGAAAATCTTTATCCTGTTCTGCCCAAGGGCCGAGTCCAATCTGCCTCCTCCTTACATTCATCAACCCTAAGCTGCTCAGCTGCAATGCCACCACTGCCAGTTCTGTCTCCTGCACCACAGCCTCCTGCTCTACTATCAGCAACTTGTTCTGATTCTGTTTAACACTAAAGAATGCCACCATATTTTAGATGGGGTCCAAGCCTGGTTAAAGTAAAAAGTCCCCCTCCACTGTGGCTGATCCTGATGCTTGCATGAACACAGTCCTCCCCCCAAGTGCATCCAAACTGGGACTGTAATGTGACAGGGGGCCATGAAGTCTTAGATCAGTACTGTACTGCTCTACTGGCAGACCTCCAAGAGGGAGACAAGAAGTCAGTAAACATGTCTAAAGTTACTAAAGTTACCCACCGGAGCTGCCACTGCAAAGAAATTCTACCAAAGCAGATCCTGTGAGACTGGTAAGACATTTTATCAAACATGAATTCCTGTACATGTTGGAGTGCCCTATACCTCTCCTGGGACATGACCAGCCTCCCTCACACTTGGGTCCACTATCCTGGACTTAATATTGACTCTTACTGTACCTCAGGAGGAAAAATAGCACCTACATCAGCCTGAAATGCCTGATAACCATAACCTTGAAATTTTGAGAGACTCACTTCCAGAAGTATGAAAAAGGACTTATCCCCAAGGCTTGCTATCAATCATGCCCCTTTGGTGATCAAGCTCTGTCCCAAAGCAACCCTTACTTGCATCAAACAGTACACCTCTCCTGCCTGTAAAGCCAGTCCAAGATCTCCAAGCTGCCAGTGCCACTGTAATTACCCTCTGTATACACTGCCTCCGTCTTCTGTCACCTACAGCCTGCTGATACACATGCCTGGACCTAAAATATGCCTTCTGGCTTTGACTGGCCTCCATCAGCCAGCCCCTCTTCACAAATGACCTGGAGTCAACCTCTCAGAGGTTCAAAAACTTGTCTTCTCTTTAAAAAGCACTTCTGATTAATGACATTTACAAGCTGCCTGCTGTAAAAGCATAAAAACCCTGCTACAATATTCGCCAGAAACTGGTTCCATACGCTTAACAGCCACTGTCCATCTGATCAAGAAAGCTGACAAGCTCACCTTAGGCCAAGACCTAACTGTCTAGGTGCCATGTGCTGTACTGGGATGAACTATTCTAAAAAATGGACCCCCTGACAGATACTGAGTACACCCTGTTTATGGGTGGAGGTAGCTCTGTTAGGAATAGAATACAACAGACTAGATATGCCATGGTCACCTTGGACAAAACTATTTTGGCCAAAACTCTCCTGCAGGTATGATCTGCACAGCAAACTACTTCCTATTGTTGTTTGGAAAGCTGCCACCAACAACACAAAATAATCCAGTCCAGAGTCCTAAGCCCCTTCCAGGGATCCAGCTGACTAAAAACCTGGTGTTCCCAGGAGATCAGATTCAGACTTGCCACCATCATTTGTTATTCAAGCTGCTGTACAGTATGTGGTGGTGCACACCTATAATCCTAGCACTTGGGAAGCTGAGTCAGGAGGATCATTGTGAGTTTGAGGCAGCCTGGGCTACAGAGTGAGCTCAAGGCTAGCCTGAATCACAAGGCAAGCCTCTATCTCAAAAAGACCAAAAAAAAAAAAAAAGAAAAAGAAACCCACCAGCTATATCCTATACACACATATTACCCAGGTACATATCAGCTACACATTTCAGAAATCTAGCCTTAGATCTGCTGAAAAATTTACCTGGACAGATCCTCCTAGGCTCACTCTGAAGAGACACTGATTGCAATACTAAAGCCTGAGGACATCATTCACAGGATTGCTCCATACCTATCCTCCTTGATTTTTACATCTTTTCAGGCTACTTACATCAGTCCTTGCTTCCCTGTCCCCCTGTGAACTGTTCTAAAAAACGGACCCCCTGACAGATGAGCTCCCTGTGGTTTTTGTTAACTGACCTGGATTCTGCTTACCCCAGCTGTTGCTTCTCTGTCCCCTGCTAGCTGTCGTTTTTTTGCCTTAAACTCTATGGATGGTTACCCCATGAGAATAGAACAATTAAACACTTGACCAACATTTGATGAGTATCCAAGGCATAATGGTCACTCTCCTAGATCAGATTAACTCCCTCACTACCTTGTCAGAGTAATGTTGTAACAGACAGGCCTAAATTATGTCTCTTCCTTAAGGGAGTTTTTTTTTTTAATTTTAATTTTTCGTCCTGGGAATCAAACTCAGGACCTTGCACTTGCCAGGTAGGTGCTTGTGCCACTGAGCTATATCCCCTTTGTCTCTTCCTAAAAAGCAACTTAGGGAAAAACTATAATAAGAAAACCTTGGAGACCTTAGCTAGAACCCATTCTAGGATCACTGACAACCCTAATATTACTGCTTCTAGTTGGGCTTTGTCTCAGATCACATGAAATATGTCCAGCAAAGATTTGCTGGGAAAACTAAAAGAGGGGGTAAATGTAACAGAAAACACCACCCCTTAGCCAGTATACTTCAGTTTGTTAGTTGCCTAGGTAATAGTTTCTGTTCTAGTTCCAGTTGCTTCTGGTCTTTTAGAAATGGCTGGTCACTGTGATGTATAGCTGATCACTATGATGCACGTTGTGTAAACCAATCCCAACTGACAAACTATTCTGCCTCTGCATTTCTTGCTTGCTTACCCAATATAAGCCCTAGACCACCACAGAACAGGGCCTGATATTGTGGGAATGATCCCAATCAGTGCCCCTCAACATAAATAAATCTGCCTCCACATCCTGGGTATCACTTCAATGTTTCTGCTTGCCATTGCAGTCTTGTGTAGTAGCTCTGTAAGGGCAGAACTCTTCTGGGGATAAGGGAGAAGGCTTAATCTTTTTCCTGCGCTTTTCAACTGACCGAATGTGGTTCATATTATGGAGGGTAACAGGCTTTACTCTGACCTACTAGTATAAATGTTGATCGTGTCTAAGAAAAAAACTTCATAGCAACATCTAGATTGGCATTTGGGGGCTGGGGATATAGCTCAGTGGAATAAGTGCCTGCCTGGCAAGCACAAGGTCCTAAATTCAATCCCCAGTACCGCAAAAAAAAAAAAAAAAAATAGATTGGCATTTGATCAAAACTAGATAATACAGCCTTGCCAAGTTGACACATAAATTTAACCCATGACATTCCCCATTACCTCAGCCTCTAACGACCACTAATCTACCTTGTGTCTCTATGAATTTGTCTGTTCTACACATTTCATAAAAACAGAATCATAGAATACAGCCTTTTATATCTGATTTCTATCACTCAGGATAGTGTTTTCAAGGTTCATCTACACTGAAACATGTATCACTACTTCTTTTTATGTTTGATAATCATACTCCATTATATTACATACTACATTTTATTTATATATTCATCAGTTGATGGGTATTTGGGTTGTTTCTACCTATTGGGTATTAGGAATATTGTTGCTATAAGCATTCATGTACATATTTTTTTGTGTGTAGACATGTTTTCATTTCTTTTATATACCTAAGAGTCATTTCATAAAGTAACTCTACAATACTTATTTTTGTTATACAAATTTTTAAAACTCAAAACTAAAAAGTTTGCTGGGTGTGGTGGCACACACTTATAATCCCACCACTAGGGATGCTGAGATAGGACAATTGCTAAGAGTTTGAGGCCAGCCCAGGCTACACAGCAGAGAGAGGGGAACTGGGGGCAGGGGCAGGGGAGAGAAGGGAAAGAAAAACAAAAAAAATGATCAAAGAAGATTAAAATGGAAACACAGTTTTGTAAATAAGGAGGGGAAGAGGGCTTGAAGAGATAGGAGGGGATTGGGGAAAAAAAGAGGAATCAAGATATATCATATATAGGTACAAATTTCCTATGATGAATATGATCATTACATCTAAATTGTACTAATAATTTTTTTTTAAAAAAGTTTGTTTATACTACAAATATAACTACCATAGCTATGCTGGTAACATACAGCATGATCTTATTTTCCATCCCTAAATTTTACAAATGGAACGAATTTTATAAATAGTATCTAATATTATACTTACTATTTCTATATTCAGAGTAAGGGGGTAAGGGTATAGCTTAGAGTGCTTGTCTAGCATGAGCCATACAAGCCTAAGAAAAAATATTTTGTTGCTAGGAGTAGTAGAGGTGAAATTCAGAAAAACATTAGCTCACTCAGACAAATCATTAACTTGTATTCTTTCAGTAAGCACCAGAAAACAACAGCTTAAATTATCTTTCAAAATGGCAAAAAAGCACCAGGTATGGTGCTATACCTATACCTGTATCATTGGGAGGCTGAGGCAGAAGGATCACTGTGAGTTTCAGGCCAGCCTGGGCTACAAAGTGAGTTCAAGGGCAGCCTGAACTTCACAGTGAAACCCTATCTGAAAAAGACCAAAAAGCCAGGGGTGGTGGCACATGCCTATAATCTCAGCACTCCAGAGGCTGAGGCAGGAGGATCATTACAAGTGAGAGCCCAGCATGGGCTACAAAGTGAGCTCAAAGCCAGCCTGAACTGCATAGTAAGACCCTGTCTCAAAAAGAAAAAAAAAAAAAAAAAATGAAAAAAGATGAAGGTAAAAGGTTATTCTGGAAGATAAAATAGCAGAGATACTTGTTCCCAGCAACAATGAGCACTGTCATATAGCTGGCAAGCAGAATTTGGGATGAAGAAAAAATAGTCATAAAAGATGAAGCTGGAAAAAAGAAAATGAGATCGATTTTAATATTAAAAGTTAATGGAACAGGCTGAGCATGGTGGTGCACGCCTGTAATCCTACTACTCAGGAGGCTGAGGCAAGAGGATTGTTGCAAGTTCGAGACCAGCCTGGGCTACAAAGGGAGCTCAAGTCCAGCCTGAACTACATAGCAAGACCTTGTCTCAAAAAAGACAACAACAACAAAAAAAATAAATGGAACGATAAAGACTTGCGGAGGGGTATATAGTACCAGTAAGACAAAAGCAGAAGCCCCTGGAAGGAGTACTAAAAACATTTTGGCAACTAATAAATGCCACAATTTTCTTGATTCAAGTAAATGACATATACTTTCTTCTCTATTTATCAAAAAGATACTAAGCTCTAACATAAATACTACTTAAGAAAACCATATAGAAGCCCCCAAAAAAGTAAAGAGTAAATTTAACATAAAGAGTAAAGTCAAATCTAAGTGGTGAAAAATGGCTTAAGTGTATAAACCATCTCAACTCAAAATAATTGTTATGATTTAACAACTCAAAATAATAGTTAAAATATTTTTAACAACTCAAAATAATAGTTAAAACATTTCATCACCTTTCCACTAGTATTGTAAAAAGATGCAATGAAATGCATGTGCTTTGAATATAAAACTTTTTAAAAATGTACTAAGGATAGATCTCATGCATGCTATGCAAGTGGTCCACTACTGTGCTACATTCCCAGCCCTACAACCTGGTTTTCTATACATAGTTACATTAATGTTCGTTGAAAATAATGTGTGTCAAGTAAATTGCTTTCACAAAAACTTAAGGACCTTTTCACCGCTGTCAACAAAACATTAGCTCTCTGTTAAAGTACATGCAAACAAATAAAAATCAGTGAATGTATAACCTGCCATTCTCTCAAAAGCTCAGGCCAGGACCTTTGTAGTCATGTTTAGATATGTGAAGAAAAACGCAAAGAATGAATCTTGTCTCTTCCTTTGCAATGTCACTGGGACATGCCACCTCATTCATTTTATTCCTTTGCTTAAGGAACTTCTCCTGCCCAAAGCTACTTCCTTTGACTATCTACATTCTGTGCTTTTTTAAATAAAGTTTCAAGGTCTAAGGACCTGTAATGTAGCTCAGTGGCACGGCACTTGCCTAGCATGCACAAGGCCCAGGATTCAATGGAGAGGTGAGGAAGGGAGTGCTAAGAGGTATAAAATCTTCAGTTCTAAATTTAATACAGTACTGTTTTCACTTTCTGGGATTTAATCAATTCCATTCCTTAGTCTATTTCTTTACAAAAATTCACATCCTATCCAAACTGTTACAGAGCCTTGGAATGCCACAGTGGTTACCAACTTGAGCTCTAGAGTCTGAAGCATCAAAATACCTGGAATCAAATCTCAGCTCTACCATTTACTAACCATGTAAACTTGAGCAAGTTAACCTAACTTATTCTCTCTGTACCTCAATTTCCTCATTTCACATGGGGTAAAAAAAGCACCTATCTTAAAGAGTTGAACAGTAAATAAATTAACATGTAAAACATTTAGAAAAGGGCAAGTGCACAGGTAGTGCACAAGTGTTTGTTAAGCTGTTACCCAGTTTTCCTTGCTTCAGGCCACTCTACAATTGCTGCCTCATTCTTCCTTAAATGGTGGTTTTCATTCATCAGTGCTCTGCTCACAACTCTACTTGGTTTCTAATAACCAAAAGGCCCAAGAAGACCTCAATTTGGTAATCAAGCTACTTCACAACTTAGTTTTACTCACTCAACATCCACTTTACACAAAATAGTAGGAAATAGAGACATAAGGCAGAATCCCTCTCCTCCAGAGTCGATAATTAATTACAAAGACAAGACACATAGAATGATGTTTGCCCAAAGCTGCTCTCAAAAAAGAACTCTCCAATCAATCCAACAGAACCCATCTCCTCAGCATTAGGAAGCTCATTCAAAATTTTCTGATATAATTTTATTCCAGCCAAATCCCCTGAAAACAAATGACAAACTTGTCCTAACTTGCATTTATCCATAGCAATTTTTTATTTTTACTCATTTATTTTTTTGAGACAGCGTCTCACTGTAAAGTCCAGGGGTTACAGGTGTGCAGGACACCTGGCTCTCCATACTGATTTTATTTATTTATTTATTTATTTATTTATTTAGACATTGGTAATCGAACTCAGGCCTTAAACACTTGCCAGGCAGATGCTATGCCACTGAGCTATATCCTCAGACTCCATACCAATTTTAAAGTCTAATTTGAACACCTCACTCTCATGCCATTTAGACATTCGTACTATCTCAATCAACTGTTTTCACAGAGTATAACCAACCTCTCTAATATGTATGGTCTTAGAAAAAATAAACACTTCTTCCAAATTCCCACCACCATTCCCTTCACTGAAACAGGTCATGCTAGAACAGGTGCTCAATGAATTAAGGCAAAAAGTATAACTGGCTGCAGACAAACTATTATTAAACTACAGTAAGGGACTGGAAAACTACTGACTGAAAAATTAATAAGCATTCTATTATCTGCTGCCATCTAATTTGAAGAGTCTAGACTCCAAAAAAGAGGAAAGGATAATACACAGAGCCAGCATCCCAACAAGACAACTGTTCCCTGAGATGATTTGAGTAAGATTATTATAAACTCTACTTTGTGGCAAAGCTGTCATTCTCCAATGCACAGATTTAAGTACAGTGAGCCATTCTATCAATTCAGCATTAAAAAGTATCACCTACATTTCCATTTGCCTACATTTTGCAAATTTTCTACAACAAATTTTCTACATCATGTATTACTTGAGAAAGGTATGGTGGCACATGCCTGTAATCCCAGCACTTGGGAGGTTGAGGCAGGAGAATCCTTGCGAATTCAAGGCCAGCCTGGGCTACAAAGTGAGTTCAAGACCAGCCTAAACTGCATAGTGAGACCCTATCTAAAAAAGACTAAAAACAAACCCCTGTATTACTTGAATAATCAAGAAATTTCAAATGTTTATTTCTTCCAACTTTTAATGAACCTCCTATAATGGCCAATGTAAAATGTAAGTCACCCACAAATTGAAAGTCAATCAAAAATATCACTTCAATTTTCTACCTCCCAAAATGTCTACTCTGACAAATTTATCAACTTCATTAGTTTCTATTTTTAAAATTATTTCTCATGTGCCATCATATCAAAGAATATAATTTCTCACTACCTTAATACTCCACAGTAAAACTGCAAATTGCAAAGCCTCCAGATGGTTCCCTCTAACCCCACAAACATCTTTCCTAAGTACTGAGTCCTAAAGAGCCAAGTGCACAAGCCAGTAGTGTTAGTGTACACCTGTAATCCCAGCACTCAGGAAGCTGTGGCAGGATGATTGCCATGAGTTTGAAGCTAGCCTGGGCTATATAAGCCAGTTCAAGGCTAGTCTGCACTACATAGTAAGACCCTGTCTCAGAAAAACCAAAAAAATATAGATGTGGTGGCACACACCTGTGATCCCAGCACTCAGAAGGCTGAGGCAGAGGACCAGTGTGCATTCAAGGCCAGTCTGTGCTATAAACTAAGTTCAAGGCCAGCGTAACTACATAGTGAAACCCTGTCTCAAAAAAAAAAAAAAAAAGACTAAAGAGCCAAGCACATCATGCTGAGTGATTTATAAAATTAACTCATGGGCTGGGGATATAGCTCAGTGGAATAAGCACTTGCCTAGCAAGCACAGGGTCCTGAGTTCGATCCCCAGTACCTCAAAAAAAAATAAAAATAAAAATAAAATTAACTCAATCTTCAGAACAATAAAGTGGAGGCACTGGAGAGTTTAACTTAGTGATAGCACAGATGCTTAGTATGTTCAAGGCCCTAGGTTAGAGCCCTCCCATACACATACATTAGTACAGTATATATCATAATTATTCCCATATGAGAAAATTGGGGGCTTAGAAATGTTTAAAAGTAGCCGGGTGTGATGGCACATGCCTGTTAATCCCAGCACTCAAGACGCTGAGGCCGAGTTTGAAGCCAGCCTGGACTACACAGTGAAATCCTGTCTCAGAAAACAAAAAGAAGTGCTTAAAAAGCAAGCTTAACCTGCTTGATACTTAGAGAAAAGGATTCTTGTGTTATATACAGGAATTGCTTACTTCTATTATGAGTCAATTTCAGTAAAAATCTCCAAACTACATATTTCAAATGGAAAGCAATAAATGGTATTTGTTCAAATTGGGTTTTTTTGGTACCTTCCAGAGTCTGACACACAATAGATGCACAACAAAAACCTGTCTGTCCAAACAAAGCTTATGAATAGTTCATTCCTGGGCTGGGGATATGGCTCAGTGGCAGAGTTCTTGCCTTGCATGCACAAAGCCTTAGGTTTGATCCCCAGTACCACACACACAAGAAAAAGTTAATTTCTAAAACAAGTTGATTATATGGCAAGACCTCCGGTTACTTGTTTTAACTAGATTAATTGGAACAATAATCAATACTTATACATACACATGAAGTGATAGCCTAATATTCTAATCAGTATTTTAGGCAGTAAAGCAGAAAGGAAGAAAGAAAATGAAAATAGTAGAAATAAACCAAGTCTACCCTGCAAATGTAAATTTTTCTTTTCTTCTTTTCTTGCAGTGCTAGGAGTCAAACCCAGGGCCTTGCATATGTGAGGAAAGCACTGTGCCACTGAGCTACACCCCAGCCCAAAGGTTAAGTTTTTCTAAATAACAAATTTCATTCCACATGTTAACATGTTACCTAAATCCGTAGCTAAGCATATTTACCTAATCCTAGTCATCTCAAAATAATGTCAGGGTTTTAGTACAACCATGCAAAGTAGTATGCATAAAAGCACTTCTTAAAATTAAAAAAAACCTGAGTCTCTTTTAATTGTTGAATCAAAGAAAGTATATGTGCAAACTGTATTGTAAGTAAACCTATTATCCAATTATACTGTAAGTGAACTTGTGTACTGTAAGTGACCCGTTGCCCAAAGACATAAAAAAGCAAAAATACAAAAGCTGGTTAAGGCACCAATAGTTAACTGATAGATGGAGAGACGAGCTCTATGAATATTCATTTTAAAGGATTACAGGTAATCCATGAAATCTTTGAGGCACCCAAAAGTCAGTTTCCAGGGGAAAAAAAGGAGACTGCTCCACAGGTAAATAAGCATCTGGTGTTAGAGAAAAATTAATATACTTTTCAGTTCTCATCCTATACAGAGTAGGTTATAGGTATTATGCAAGCATAGCACTTGGGCAATCTCCTCCTTTCTTTAAAAGATAATTTATATAATAATTCCTTAATTCAGTAGCTGCACAAATACTGCTCTCTTTCTTTGAGGTTCAAGTTTCTTTCCCTTCAAAACACTACTCTTGAAGACTTAAAACTCTTGCATGTTTTTTGTTTTTTTTTGAGACAGGGTCTCACTATATAGTTCAGAGTAGCTTTAAATTCACCGTGTAGCCCAGGCTGGCCTCAAACTCATGTGGATCCTTCTGTCTCAGCCTCCCGAGTGCTGGGATTACAGGCATGCACCACCACACCCAGCTTTGGAAACTTCTTTTTAAGAAAGACTTAATCATTTAACTTAGCGGGGGCAAAAAGTCAGGAGATGAAACCTGAGCTATTTCTATTAGTCTTACATAACTTACTTTAAATTGGAATTGATCCAGTAGTTACCTTTTTTCTCTTTTTAAAAAAAACAGTAGTTTAACTAAAACCTGAGTTTTACACACAAAGATGAGCTTTTTGGTATATTCTCCACACATATAAGAGTTTTTAAAAACCGAAAGGCTCTTACTCTTGATTTCATAAAATGTAAGGACATACGTGTAGTAAATTAGAGTGCCAATATAAAAATGCTAAAATGGCTCCACTGAACATGAAAAAGCACTGAAAACACCCTATTGTATTTAATATTATCATGGATAGCACTAGATATAGTTTCAGAAAACTTTCTAACACTAATATTTGAAAAATCACCCTGTAAGTAGGTACTGTCTACTTAATAAGTGATGCAAAGAACATAAAAAAGTGCTTTTCAAAAACAATAGCTGTATGTTCACCCAACTTATAAACAAGTTGGGCATGGTGGCGCATGCTTGTGATCCCAGCACTGGGGAAGCTGAAGCAAGAGGATCACTGCAAGTTCAAGGCCAGTCTGGGCTACAGGATGAGTTCAAGGCCAGCCTGAACCGCACAGTGCAACCCTGTCTCAAAAATGAAAAAAACAAACTTATAAACAAAACTTGAAAATGTATAGTTGTTCATGCTAAATTATTACTTTGATTATTGCAAATTATTCCTGCAAGTGTAAATAGGTGTCAAACCTTTCAAAAATATTAGCTTTACAGAAGGAACTGTCCTTACTATGAAGACCCTGAATGAACTCAACTAAAAGCTAAGTATTAACTACGTTTCACCACCAGACACTAGAGCCCCAGTGTAATAATACTGGCCAAATTCTCTGAATTGCTTTGGGAACTGCTACTTGCTTAATCAAGCACTGAACTGCAGATTCATCTTTCTAAAAAGACTGAAAACAAGGCGCCAAGTTTCACTATCTAGTTTTCCAAAATGAATTAGGGTTTGGGATTTCACTGGGAATGACCATGTTATCAGGGTGGCATCGCCCTCCCGAGGCATTTAATTACAATACTGCCTCTGTTTTCCATTCAACCAACTCAATTAAATTTCCACTAGAACTAGATACAGAAAAAGTTGATCCCTGGCCTTGCTGCAAGTGTCCTCTGGGCGCAAACCCTGGGATCCTGCATACGTTTGGCTTTTCAGAGCGGACAGGGGAAACAGAAAGATCGTTAGTGCAGCGACATTACCTTGCCGGTCTTGTGATCAAACCAGACGAGAGCATGGTTCCTTGACAACACTTTGCAATCAAAGGTAGCATTATTCTGCGCCGGTCGACAGCGTGCCACTGAGCGGCCGATTTTGATGGGCTCGTCCAGGTAGACATGACGCTCCTGAAACGGGTGCGAGTTTGGGCGGCAAGTGAAGATGGCCAAGGCTGACGGCATCGAGGACACACTGGGTTTATCTTTGCTACCAGGGACAATGAGGAGCTCCTCCAGGTTCGGAATGCTCTTCACAAGCCTATGCTTCTATCACCCCCTCAATTTTTAAATTAAAACAAACTGCACACTGTCTAAGCATAACCAACACACACTAACACCTCTTCGCCGGGGTGGGAAGACAAGTCAGAGCAAACCCCATCCCCTCCTCTGAAACCCAGCCGCTCCCTGATCCCAAAACGGCCCGAATTGGCAGCTTTCAGTCCACCTCCCTTGGGAAGACAAGGTTCACACATCGGGCAGCTTCGGCCGAGGGGACTCCTGGGAGACAGTCTGGGGGCTGGAGGGATCCGGGCAGACGAGTCACACTCCAAATCTCGGGTTTGCTTTGGGCTCGCGGCCGCTGTTCCCTCTCGGCGGCGGAGAGGCTGCGGCACTGCAGCATGAAGGACGGCTCGGGTCGGCGCGGCCGCGAAGGTCTGTCCGGGCGGAGGAAGTGCGCCCCGGCACGCCGGACGGCGCGGCCGCTCGGGGCCCGCGGAGGCGAGACGCGGAGGGGTCTAGAGGGCCGGCGAGGCGCGCCGCATCGCCCCCGCTGCGGAGGCCGCCGGGCGGGCGGGGATCCCGGGCGAGGCTCGAGCCGCCGCGGCGGTCCGGGGCGCGCGGCGGCGACCGAGCCGCGACGCCGGAGCACCTGGCGGGCGTCCCCGCGACCAGGGCGGGAACCCGGCTCCGCAGGCCGGCGCGGACCGGGGCGGGCTCTGCCCCGGGAGGCTAGCGCTCCCGGCCGGCGGGAAGTTGGTTTGCAGCCGCGCGGGCTCCGGCGCGGCTCGGCACTCGGGTCGCTCCGGTCAGGATCGCCCCCCGGAGGGTCGCATCTCAGGGCGGCAGCCGCAGCTCCCGGAGGACGCCGGGGTGGGGGAGGGAGGCTGGCCCGAGGTTGAGGGAGAGGCCTGGAGGCCCTGGGCTGGGTCCGCCGCAGCCTCCCCCGCGCGTGTCCAGTGGGGTAAGCTCAGGCTGTGCCCGACGAGGCAGGAAACTTTCCAACCTGGTAGGAAAAACACCAAAACAAACGGCCGTCAGGAGCCGGTGCCCGCCCGCCGCAGCTCCAGCGCCCCTCAGCCAGCCGCCCGCCCGCCCCGACCGCTGGCCGCGACCTCGGCCGACCTCTCTTCAGGCAGGCTTCGGGGTTTTGGAGCCAAGATGCTACGAATGGTCCTGCCTCCCTTCCCAACGCCGCCGCCTCGGCTTACCTTGCCAGCGCCAGCCGCCATAGTGACTCTGACTGAAACCTACCCGGTGCAGCGCCACGGGAACGCGCACCCTTTTGAAGGGCCCTCCTACCTCCTCTCTCTTCCCGTAGTCCGGTTTGTCACGTGAACGACGCGGTGGCAGCCATGTTGGTTAAGGGCAGAAAAGAGGGCAAGCTAATTTTGGACGTATCTATGAGAGCCATCTTACTTAAGGGCTGGAAGCTTCAGATTTTGAAAGAGCCTTTGATGACCATTTTGGTTAAGGGCAAGGAGTAATTTGTGCGCTCGAATGTTTATAAATTACCTCTTACCAGCTTTGTATTTTACCTTCTTAGTAAGAAGGTCTAACTTTTACTAAACTTTATCCACTGTAGTTTTTAGTAGCGAGCAAAGAAGACAGAGCACCCAAAGAAGATGTTTATTGGCAGGCATGTTAGCTGTGGGCAACGTAGTGACCCAGAGTCGTCCTAGCTGTCAGCAACCAAACTCCCCAAGTCTCAAGGTCTTCAGAGATGAGCATCATTTTACCCCGGCAAAATTCTTGGCTGTGTTTCCTGCTAGAACCCGTAGCTTCCTCATTCCATTTGGAATGACCGTCTTTCTTCTCCCTGGACCTACTGTGTTGCTCAGGACTCCTACTTAGATTCTAATGGATAAGGAGGCTTTGGCCTTGAGAAGAAAACACTTGGCAAAAGAAAGATGAAAACTATCAGATGAGAAGGAATCTTAATCATGTAGAATTAGTGCTGTCATTTTTTCAGATTCCTGTGACAACAGGCTACACCACTATGACCTTGGGCAAGTTTCTCAACTTTTGAAGCCTCTTTGTTTTTTTGGGTTTTTTTTTCCCGGGAATCAAACTCAGGACCTTGGGCTTGCCAGGCTGGCACTGTGCGGCTAAGCTATATCCCTGGCCTCTGCCCCTTTTTCTCTTACCTAATATGGACATAATCATACTTAACTCTCTTGTAGAGACTTCAAAGTGTTAAATCGTGTTGCTCGATAAAAAGTAGTTATTCGTTTCCATACTTATTTTTAGGGTTTTAGCACTGTTCTAGTTTTTGTGCTGGGCCCTAGGGACATAGGTGAACAAAACCTCCATTCCTGCCCGCTGAGAGCTTATCCAGTGTCATGGTGGAGGTTTGAACACAGGTAACTTCACTGTGATGTAATCAGGGCTAAGAGAAGCAAGCACTGGGTGCAAAAAACCAAAAGAAAAAACAAGACAATTAATGAGATCAAACTGTCTTTTTTCTCTTTTGGTTTTTTGAGACAGGTTCTCACTGGGTAACCTCCTGCCTCAGCCTCCTAAGTGCTGGGATTACAGGCGTGCGCCACCGCATCCAGCTCCGGGATGGCTTCTTGCAGAGATAAAGGAGCTGATGTAGGAAGGTAGAAAAACCACAATAAATATGGTGTTTACTGGTTGCTTTCCAGGAAAGAGAGCAAGAAAAGAAACGGAGCTGTTTGGAGCGGCACACCAGTGGGCCCGGCACACCAACGGGCCCGGCACACCAACGGGCCCGGCACACCAACGGGCCCGGCACACCAACGGGCCCGGCACACCAGTGGGCCCGGCACACCAGTGGGCCCGGCACACCAATGGGCCCGGCACAGCGGCGGAGTAAATATTTGACACACTGAATAAAAAGGATGTACGGTTACTCTCGGGAGGATAGAATGGGAGTGGCACAAAGTGAGTTTGGGGAGAATAAGCGTGATATTTGGAAGAGTTTACATTTCTCCTAAAGGGAACCTGAGATCAAACTCAGCCTTTCGCATGCTCTACCGCTGACCCCCACCCCCACCCGATACTTCGCATACCTTACATACACTTAAGGCTGTTCAAGTCAGCTAACATGTATTGATTTGCTACTGTACCATAGAGAATAATACGGACACATTAGAAAATTTTATTATAAAAAGAGGAAGCCAGGCCTGGTGACACATGCCTGTAATCCTAGCATTCTGAAAGGCTGAGGCAGGAGATCCCAAATTCAAGCCTAGCCCTGGCAAAGTAGCTCAGTGGGAAGGGCCTGAGTTAGATCCTCAGTGCTAGGAAAAGAAATAAAGAGGCTAGGAAGGAGGAGAGGGAAAGGAAGGGAATTTTTCAGTTTTGGTAACTTTTAGGCTTGTATGAAACAAAGTAAGAAAGGCTCTCCACAAATCCCTAAGGAGTTCTATGAACTTATAAATCATATATGCATTCTTCCATTCATTCTATAATTATTTGATTGAATACCTACTGGGAAACATACTTTGAAAGGCCCTGAAAAATAAAACAGTGAAGAAGAAGGAGAGGAGGAGGAGCGAGTGTATGGGGGAGGGGAGGGGAAGAGGGAGAGGGAGGATTGGAGTGAAGAGGATGAAAATAAAGGAAAAAAAGAAGACACCCTCGGAGTGCTCACGGCTTACATCATGACCTGGGAGGTCCTTACTATAACGGAGTAAAGGAAGAGTAATGCACACACAGTGAGACCCTATCTCAAAAAAAGTGATGGAAGGCTAGGCGTGGTGGCACACACCTGAGATCCCAGTTATGTGGGACAGTTGAGGCAGAAGGATCTCAAGTTTGAGGCCAGCCTGGGCAATGTAAAGGACCCCTGTCTCAAAAGCAAAAAAAAAAATTGTTTTGGCTTTTTTTGAGATAGGATCTCACTATGCAATTCAGGCTGGCCCTGAACTCACTTTACAGACCAGGCTGGTCTCGAACTCACAGAGATCCTCCTGCCTCAGCCTCCTGAGTGCTGGGATTACAGGCACGGGCCACCACACCTGACTCAAAAAAAATTTTAAAGGGATTTGAGAGAATAGAACTTTAAGGAATTACAAAGAGGTAATACGGGGTAAGGGAAGGTGTGGGAGTCAAAAATGTGGTTCAGTTGCTAAAGATCTTGTAGGCAATGCAACAAACTTCAGAACTTTTACAAAGTTGATAATATCTCGCAGAATCTTGTTAGGACTAAATATGATAAGAGAAAACAAAATGACAACCATGATTACTGGAAAATAGTAGATACTCTGAGAATATTCATTTTTATTATCAGTGATAATAGTAATTCTCCCAGCCCTCCAAATATAGTTAGGAGCAAATTGTTTTCTGTATATGGAGAGACTAGTTTATAAATACAAAAACAAAAAATGTCTCTTTATGTTTAGTTCTCTTGTAACATTCCTTAAAATGTTAAACACACAGAATGGGCTTTTCCCTACAAGAAAAATTGGGGCTGCGATAACCTGGCAGGGTTTAGAACCCTACCAAAGCTACACAGGGCAACTGGAAATCCCAGAACAGCATTGAAGGCATTCTTCACCCACTGTTATTTGGCAGGCACAAAAAAAAAAAAAAAGGCTCACATTAAGAAATCTCATGCATAAGATATTTTGAATTCTAAACCATGTGGGCGTTCCTCTCTCTGATTCTGTATCCATACAAAAGTTTAATTAAATAAAAACATGTCATATTTTGAGAAATAAGAATGGCAATATTTCCTGATCCTGTTGCTTTCTTCCCTTTGAAAATCTTTATCTCTTTAAAGACTAAAGGTAAAATGTGCGGTGGCGCACGCCTGTAATCCCAGCACTCAGGAGGCTGAGGTAGGAGGATTGCCGTGAGTTTGAAGCCCACCTGGGCTACATAGTGAGTTCAAGACCACCCTAAACTATATAGCAAGACTGCTTAAAAAAAACAAAAGGCTAATGCATATTACCAGTACTATGATCTAGGCTACTTTTCAGTCTCAGAAAAGCAGAGAGAGAACTGGAAATTTTCCTACTACAATTGCCCCTACAAAGAGGGGCAATTAGTAACACTTCAGATGTGTTGACAACTCTGTAAGCGCAGCTAATATGCAACCCTCCCTAACTGATAGTGTTTCCATTGGACTTTAACTAATGACTTTGATAGAATAAATTTTGAAAAATGTAACTGTCTGAGCAGATATCTGAATTGCAAATACTGTATAAGTTAGCCAATCAATTAAAAAGGAAACCAGGCGTACTCAAAGATCAAACTCATGGATATATATATTTTTTTTTTTAAATAGTACATACTGTCTTATTAAAACCAGAGTTGATCTTCTTCCCACTAAGGAGGGCTCTCTACCTCAAGGAGATTCTAATGAGTGGAAATACCTCGTCATTTCCCAGGTGCCCAGGGTGGAGTTGCCCAGACATTCCAGAAGGACTGCTCATCTGTGTGTGGCTTCCTGGTCCTTCAGGAAATAAAAGAAAAATAATTACCTGCAGACAAGTGAAGACATTTCTTTTTCATGTAGCAATCTTTTTTTGTGAATATAAAGAGAGGGGATCAGAACATTAACTCTAGAAAAAAATCACAGACAACTAATCTGTTTTCTTCATTTTATAGGCAAGGAAACTGAGGCTCAGAGAAGGGCGGGGTGGTGGGTTAACCTGGAATCAAACTTGGGACCTCACACTTGCTAGGCAGGTGCTGAGCCCCTGAGCTAAATCCCAGCCCCTTACTCCTGCTTTATATCGAAGGAAATTGAGGTTAAGGTTGAAAGATTAAAGTTTTCTGTTATTGTTGTCATAGTGCTGGGAAGTAAACCCAGAGCCTTGCATACCCTAGTAAGTACTCTCCACCTAAGCTACATCCCTAGCCCAAAGATTGAGATTTTTTGCTGCAAATGATTGTAAATCACCATGATAGACACAGAGTACATGAGAAGTATTTTTTTCCTAAAAATTATTTTGATGTTTTATCTTTATTTTTGACCCATAGGAATACATGGTCCTTGCATATATTCACATAACCAAATGGAACTAAAGTAAAAGTCCTCTCTAACCTAGTCAGAAATAGTCTACTGTTGTTAACAGTTTTTCAGCTCTATTCTTCCAGACGTTGCCTCTGTGCCGCATGAAGCATGCCCTTGTAAAGATAGCACACTGTTTAAGAGAAATGGGAAGGTCAACACTAAAAGCCTTGTTGAAGGTGATCAATAATTTATATCTATAGCAAAAGACCTGTATGGGGAGAAGGGGATGAGAAAGGGAATAAATTATGTTTATTTTTATCACTCTTATATAAGTCTTCTTTTGATTACTGCAAGTGTCCTCTCGCTTTTAAGAACTAATTTAAGAAAGTTACTTGGAATGTAGCAAATGCTTAAGAATAAAAGTGCTGGGTCAGAAAGCCACATGAGGCATCTTCTTTCTGGGTTTTTATTGGTACAACAGGATTTGTTTCCAAATTACTTAGTTACCAAGTAAAATATCAGAGGCCCTGTTTATAGGCAGTGGTTTGTTCATCCAATGATTTTTTTTTTCCAGAGAGTTTTTGTTTTCTGTTTTTTGGAGGTAGAGTGTTGTTATGAAGGTCAGGCTTCCCTTAAACTCACACTACCATATTTCCCTAGATATAAGGGCTTCATTTTAGGAGATGTCTTAGTCTTTTCATGTACATCAATCTACATTTATTCAAATATAGCCATGTCATCTTCTACTGGAAGATTGTCATAACTCTCCAGACTCCAGATTCTGGGCTGAGTGTCTTGGAACTACATTCCCTGTAGAACCACTGGCCCCAATCACTCATATCCACCAGCAGCAGCCTGCTTGTAGCTCATTGGCAACACAGCTGTCAGTGATTTTATCCCATGAATCCTTGATCCAAGTCACAACCTCTTGCAGCAAGGCTGGACAAAGTTTCCATTAAATCAAGTGTTAATTGAAGACTTATGAGACAGGAGTGGCAGCAGAAATGATGACAGTTAAGAACCACGGTCCACACAAAAGGGACAAAAATTTGCAAGCACCCAAAGTCAGACAACCTCTCATTTCACACATGTGCATTAAGTATATCTGTTACAACACATGGTGTATTGAATTAGGAAGATTCGTAAACACAACCACATCTGTTCATTATGGAGTGCACATGTTATTTGCGCATCGTGCCTGTACTCCAATTGGCCACTTGGAATTAAGTCTTGAGTTGATCTGCTCACGTAGGCAATTGCCCTTTGTCCAAAGGTGCCTGCTTGGGTATTTACAGATACTTAATTGTAATTTATATTATCATTTATTTAAAGTATTCATGTCAAAAACATTATTTATATCTAACTGCATATTATTATTATTTTATAATTCAACACATAGATCATGTGTCACAACAGACATACTAAATGCATCCATCTGGGTGATGATCTTAACTGGTGCTTAGTGTTGGGGGGGTGTTATGGTTAATACATTGTGTCAACTTGGGGAGTCTAGAGGTTTGGCTGAGTTACTCAGCAGGAAGCCAGGGTGCTTACTTTGTATACATACTGAGCCTGTGGAAGAGGAGGGCATGGAGACTGTGTGAGAGCTACACGCCCCCTGGATGGGGGTAGGCTGTTTACAATGTAAGGGAGAATTCCTCCCTTTTGGTTGTTGTTTTTGCTGTGCTCTGCTGCCATGAACAGGTAGCCCTCTGCCATGTGCCACTCTGTCTCTGAGCCAGACAAGTATGGGCTGAAACCTCCACAAACTGTAAGCTAAATAAACCTTTCCTTCCTTCATTTTAGGTGTTGGGTATTTTGTCTCAGCAATGAGAGAAAAGTAACCAAGACAGGGGGGTAGGGCTTTTTTTTTTTTTTTTAACTTTTTGAGACAGGGGCTCACTATGCAGTTCAGGCTGGCCCTGAGCTCACTTTGTAGTATAGGCTGGTCTCGAACTCGCAACAATCCTCCTGCCTCAGCCTCATGGCCAGAATCCTTCTGTCTCAGCTTCCATCTGGAGTGCTGGGATTATGGGTGTCCACCAATATACCCATTTAGAAGGATATTTAAAAATTTTTTTTTCTTTTTTTGGTACCAGGAATCAAACTCAGGACCTTGCACTTGCTAGGCAGGTGCTGTGCCACTGAGCTATACACCCCACCCTTATTTTTTTCATAGTACCTGTTCATCATACATATATCGATCACATTCCTCATTGGGAACTTGGACCTATACATAATACAGCTTAATTCTTTTTTTCCCGTTCCCCTCCCCCCTTCAACCCTTCTTTTCTCATTTACAGAAGTTTTGTTTCCATTTTTCTCTTCCATTTCTGTTTTCCTTTTCCTTCCTCCCCTTTGCTCCCCTTCCCATTTGAACATGCTCTTCCTGCTTCCCAGTACCTACCCTCAGAAACAACACAACATGTAAACTAAAGAAAAAACAGAATAAGGAGGGGCCAAGGGGTTGAAAGGAGGGGCGTGGAATAGGAAAAAGAAGAGTCAAGGTACATTGTGTACAAGTACAAATTCCCTTTGATGAATGCAATCATTATGTACATCTAAAATATACTAGTAAAACTTCAGTTTCTTGTTTCAGCAGAAAAAAACAATAAACATGCATGTCTGGTTTATTTCTCTTAGGGTTACGGCCTCAAGCTGCATCCAGTTTCTTACAGATGACTCCAGTTTATCCTTGTTTACGGCAGAGTAAAAGTGCATTATTTATTCGGGAAAATAGGATTTGAGGGGGGTTGATTGTTTTGTGGTAATGGGGACTGAATGCAGGGCCTCCACCCTGAACCTCCTCCTCAGAGCTTCATTAGGTTTTATGGTGAGACAGGTTCTCACTAAGTTGCACAGGCTGGGTCAGAGTTGCCATGATACCCAGCTTGGAAAACTATGATATTCTGAATAATTATTTTTAGGAGAATTACTTGTATTTTCATTTAAGAAGCTCTATTAGAGTGTTTAGCACTGGCATAGATCATGGTTTCCAGCAGCCTCTCACTGAATAGCTGTGTTTCAGAGATGTCCCATTGGTGACTGGTCTTGTAAGGACCCCTAAGAAGACAGGTAGAAGTGAAGTAAAGGGACCTGTACAATGAAATGGGCCTCGAGAGCTTTCTCCCGCCTATCCCCGCACCCCAGGCCTGCCTGAGATTCAAGGCTTAGTGGGGCAACAGCAGCCATCTGGAATTCTCTCGGACTTTGCATGGAGCGTGTGACCTGTTGTTTCATGGGTGCGTCCACTGTACAGAGGGCCACTGCTTAGCGGGAGTATCCATGGTAAGACTCTACTGTCTTAAAATTCTCAATAGCTTTTTAACAACCCCTCAAATAAGATAGCTGGTCCTGTCTTGAACATAGTGCTTGAGATGTCAATGTCCTTCTCTGTGCAAATCGACCACTTTGACAAGCACAGACACAATGCTGTGGGAGAGACAAGCAGGCAACTGGCAGGGAAGCGGCGCTGCTGGAGAAATGAGGCAGAGCGAGTGAGACCAGACAGCTCTTTCTCCCTGTTTCCCAATATCCGATTACGTGTAACTCGGGATCAGTGGCAAAGGTGATAACGGAAGGAAACATGCTGAGTTTTGCGATTTCTCTGTCCAAAGTTATTCTTCAAAGTGATAATGAGAATAATACAGTCTCGATATAGGATATCTGACTACTGAGATTTTGCATTTTAAGTATTTTCCCTGATTTTTTATTATAAAAATTTCAAATATATAGAAATATTGAAATAAAATTACAATGATGCACACATACAGAGCTCCGTGATTTTTTATATTTCTCTTAATTGTTTACATGTGTTCTAGCCCTTTGACACCAAGTTGCAGACATCATGACACCTTACTGAGAAATAGATCAGCATGCAGTCTCTTAAATAACTATAATGTACAACTTTTTTTGTTTTTTGAGACAGAGTCTCATTATGTAGTTCAGGCTGGACTTGAGCTTACTGTGTAGCCCAGGCTGGCCTCAAACTCCAACTAGCTGCAATCCTCCTACCTCAGCCTCTGGAGTGCTGGAATCACAGGCATGTACCAGCATGCCTGGTTTATGATACACAACTGTTACAACTATCTTATTAGCCAGGCATGGTGGCACATGCCTATAACCCCAGCACTGTGGGAAGCTTACACAGAAGTATCACCATTTGAATTAGATGGGCAACTTTGCAATTTAGTGTGATTCTGTTTCAAAATAAAGAATAACTGGGCATGGTTGTGCATGCCTGTAATCCCAGCACTTAGGAGGCTGAAGCAGGAAGATCACTGTGAGTTTGAGGCCCGCCTGGGCTACAAAGTGAGTTGAAGATGAGCATGCACTATAAAGCAAGATTCTGTCTCCAAATAAATAAATAGAAATGGAAAAGTTCTGGGGCAATGTAATTCAGTGGGAAGGACTTGGATTCACCCCCGAGTACTGCAAAAGGAAAAGGAGGAAGAGAAGAAGGAAGAAAGGGAGGAGGGGAATTTTTTTTTATTTTGTGGAAAAAAGGTAAAACAAAATTTCATAACAAAGTAACATAATAACAATAGTTAATACATTACAAGTTGTTATCTTAAAAGTAGTTGCTCGGGGTACAAGATATGGGCATAATTGCGCAAATTGATGTTAGCACAAACTTCCTTTTCAATGAACTAAGGATACTAATAGTATAACTGATTTCATTTTTCCCTTTTCCCAACTGACCTTTCTCTTTCACTCATCCTAGTTCTTTTTTCTTTTTAAACAATTTCTTCCCATTTCACGATATCTATTGCACATTTTAGAACTTATTTACTCCTTCATTTTCTTGCACCAGAGAGACAATATGATGTTTATGCATGTGAGTCTGATTTATTTCACTTGAGTATGGCCTCAAGGTGCATCCATTTTTACCTATAAAAGTCTAAAGTTTATCCTTCTTCATGATTGAGTAGTACTCCATTGTATAAACATACCATATCTTTTTTACCCATTCCTTGGTTGATGGGACTTTGGGTTGTTTCCAAAATTTAGTTATTATAAACTGTGCTGCTATAAACATGGGTACACATACATCAGTTGGTATGGTGTTTTCCATTCTTCATGAAAGATACCCAGAAGGGGAATACCTGGGTCAAGTGGGACTTCTAATTCTAGTTTTTTGAGGAATCTCCACACTGATTTCCACAGTGGTTATACCAGTCTACATTCCCACCAACAGTGAAGAAGGGCTCCTTTTTCCCCACAGCCCCTCCAGCATTTGTTATCAGTTGATTTCTTGATGATAACTGTTCTTTCCAGAGTGAGATGGGATCTTAGCACTGTTTTAATTTGCATCTCTTCAGTGATCTATGATGTTGAACATTCTTTCATATATTTCATATATTTATTTGCCATTTGTACTTCTTCATCTGAGAAGTGTATATTCATCTCAGATGCCCATTTTTTGATTGAATCTTTTTTCAATTTTTATATGTCCTTTGTCTGAGGGAATTGGCTAAAAATTTTTCCCACTCTGTGGATTGTCTTTTCACTTTGTTGGTGATTTCTTTTGCTGTGAAAGCATTTTAATAAGAAGACAGCTGGGCATGATGGCGCACATCTGTAATCCCAGCACTTGGGAGGTTGAGGCAGGAGGACTGTTGCAAGTTCAAGGCTAGCCTAGGCTACAAAGTGAGCTGAACACCAGCCTGAACTGTATAGCAAGACCCTGTCTCAAAAAGGCAAAAAAAAGAGAAGAGATCCAAGTTGTTGATTCTTTGAACTATATCCTGTATAGTCTTGCTTTTGTTCATGAACTCTCTGCCTACACCTATGTCTTTAAGATTTCTACCTACTTTCTCTTCCAGTAGATTTAGTATTTCTGTTCTTAATATTTATATCTTTGACCAATTTTGACTTTATTTTAGTGCATGGTCATTGACTTGGGTCTAGTTTTAGTCTTCAGCATGTGGAAAGCCAGTTTTTCCAGCATCATTTTTAAAGAAGCTTTCTTTCTTCCAGTGAACATGTTTGGCCCCGTTGTCAAAGATAAGATGCCTGAGTGTGTTTGTAGTTGTGTCTATATCTTCCAATCTGTTCCACTGATCCTCAAGTCTGTTCTTTTGTTTTGTTTTGTTTTGCTGGTACCATGCTGATTTTATCACAGTAGCTTTGTAGTATAATTTCAAGTCAGGGATTGTGATGCCTCTTGCCTTGCCTTTGTTGTCCAGGATTGCCTTTGCTATTCTAGGCCTCTTCTGGTTCCAGATGAATTTTAGGAATGTTTTCTCTGGTTCTGTGAGGTATGCTAATGGTATTTTGATTGGAATTGCATTAAATCTGTATGACAATTTTTGGAGCATGGTCATTTTCACTATGGTCATTCTTCCTATCCATGAGCAAGGGATATCTTTCTACTGTCTGATGCCTTCTTCAATCTCCTTTTTCAGAGTACTGTAGTTTTCAATATATAAATCCTTTACTTTAGGAGGGGAATTCTTTAAGTGTTTTATTTTTAATGTAGAAGACTTAGAAAATAGAAAACTCTTAAAAAGGAAAAATTCATAACTCCACTGTGATTTCTGTGGAATTGTGGAACCTATTTCTTTTTAGAAAAATGGTTTACTCTTCTTCTT
>PVLD010014151.1:0-53423 GCA_004027595.1 Dinomys branickii
CGGCCGCGCTCCCACTGCGCTTGGACCGATCCCAGCTTCTTCCCCGCTGGGATCGTCCCCGGCTCCCAGCGTCTGGGACTTTCCCACATCTCGCCCCGGCAGCCTGGTCCGCCCTACCACATCTCCCCCGGCATCTCAGAGAAATATGCCCAGTTTAAACTTCCCAGCTGAGGTCCCGGCATTCACGCTCGCCAAGTCTGTCTCGAGCTGGTGGTGTTTATCAAAGAGGCTCGCTCCCTTGCTGCTCACCTGGTCGCCATCTTCCCCCAGTCCTCCTGACACTGATTTTAAACAAATTCACAAACTGCAGACAGCTATGTCTTCCCTCAGAGATAATCTGTACAGTACTTTAATGTCTTTCTTCTTCCTTCCTTCCTTCCTTCCTTCCTTCTTTCCTTCCTTCCTTCCTTCCTTCCTTCCTTCCTTCTTTCCTTCCTTCCTTTCTTCCTTCCTTCTTTCCTCCCTCATTCTCTCCCTCCCTCTGCTCTTTCTTTTTTATTATTGTGATACTGTGGATTGAACCCAACACAAGGCCTTTGCACTGGACCATATTCCCAGTCCTTTTCTTTTAAGTTTTAAGACAGGGTCTTGCTAGATCCCTAAATTGCCCAGGTTAGGCTCAATTACTGATCCTCCTGCCTCAGCTATCCAGAGTGCTGGGAATACAGGTGTACACCACCACACGCAGCTTCCTGTGCTTCTTGAAGAACATCCATTTCTTATCAAGTGGGCAGGGCTCTGGCCATCCTAGCTCCAGGCTCCTTTACCTTTGGCTGTTCCAAGTCCAGAAGGAAGAATGCTTCCCTTTTCATTCCCTTCCTGCATCTTCCAGCTTTGCACTGAGTCCTGCTTCACACTGTGGCTGCGTTTGGGTACGTGGCTATAAAGCAGCACTGTGGCCAGGGTCCACATCATGTTCTCCTGACCAGCCCCTCAAAGAGCAGTGTAGGCTGATTCAGCTGCTGAGACTACCACAGGCCAGAACTCTGGGGACACTGGTCACCTCTAACTAAAAATTGCTATAACATGGCAGGAGAAGAACTATAACTTCTACATGGCTGGAGCTGTATTCTGCTCACAGCAGGGGCAGCAAGGATGTTGGGCCAAGTAAGAATGCCAAAGATCTCAGGAAAACTTGGAGCCATTGGAATGTATGGCCTGGGCATGGCACAGAGGGGCTGTAGGGTGCATTTCACCTGAGAAGGGAAGACCCTCTGAGGTCAGTCAGAAGGATGGAGCTGAGTGAGGACTCTCTCCAAATCCTGGGAAAATGCTGGGACCCAAGCCTGAGGTGTGGCCAGGAATCCATGTCCCTGAGAAGCCCCTGGCACTCTGATGACAATGTCGTCACCAGCTGCAGCTTGCTTTCTGCCCAGTGTGTGTCTCTTCCCCACTTTAAGTCTGACACTTATTTCACTTTTTGAACAAAACTCCAATTCTTTGAAGATTTGGAAGGTGCATCTCTTGCATGGGTTTTTCCAAATACATGAACAAGTGAGCATTAGAGCACCATGGTAATACAACAGCAGACACACACTCACACATGCACTCAAATGTACACACTCATGCACATATCACACACACACTCACATGCAGTCACACATGTTCACATTTACAACCACACACGTGTTCTGATGCATTCACTTACATGCACAGAGTCAGGTACATATGCACATACACACTCACTGTTGTACACACATCTTTTCACACATCATACTCAGCAGCAGTCAATGCACACTCACACACCCATCAGTCACAAAGCCCTACTGCTACATACATCACCTTACACACCACCAGTCATCCTGTGGCTTGAGCACAACTAGCATAACCATCTGACAAGACAAGAACTGAGACTGAGACAGAGGAGGTGCTCAGATGGCCACGTGGCCATCTGAGACTCCTGGAAACAGTTCATTGCCAACAGCAGGCCCACTCTATTTCACCCAACTACACCAGCCACAAATCACACAAATAATAATTTTATTGTGTGCAGGTAAATCTCACATAAAATGAGGGAGGTAAAGACTAAAGTGTGATCTGTCACCAAATAAAAAAGTAATGTGGATTCACACATTTGATGTTGGCAGATTCCCCAGGTCATGCTTCAATTCCAAAGAGGTTAGGATTCAGATCATGATGCCTTCCCAAAGTCTCCTGTGTTCAGAGCAAGTCTTTGGGGAGGTGAAGGATGATTCAGCACTGTGCTCACCAGTGATCAGTCCACTGATGAGCTCACAGCTGAATGTGCTGTTAGGAAGTAGGGCCTGGGTGGAAAGGGGAGTCTGTGGAAGCATGGCCTGGAAGGGTCTGTCTTGCTCCCTGGCTTCTCCCTCTCTCTGCTTCCTGGCTGCTATGGGTGGAATAACTATCCTCCACCACAGCCTTCTGCCATGACATTTCTGCCTTGAGCCAGCCAACCATGGACTGAATCCACTGGAAACTGCAAATAAACCTCTCCTCCCTTAAGTTGTGGATGTTGCATATTTTGTCCCAGTAACAGGAAAGTGACTAATACAGTAGGGAATATTTTCAAAGAGCAAATCACCAGAACTAAGAAGCTGAGTGAGTTATGGGGACACCCAAGGCCACCAGTTCCCAAAGAGAGCACCTGGAGACCCACAGGACTTAATTAAACCTGCCTGATAGACTCTTTCCCTTGGTGAGCTGATCAGCGCTGTGGAGCCCATCCTGCCCTGTTTCCCACTCAAGAACTGCTGACCTGCCTCAGTGCAGAGTTCACATAGCAAACATTGAGGCAGTGGACTCCAAGGCTAATGGGCTCAACTTAAAGATGAGGTTAGCAATTCCCAGTACGTAACTGCTCGCTTGGTTCTCATCACAGCATGCAGGAAAAGCCCAGGGATGAAGACACAGAAGCCTAATGCTGCTCTTCTGCCACTCACGAGGGCTTAACTCAAGGGTTCTGAGTCTCCTCATTCACCACGCTGCCTCCACTGGTGCCTTCTCACCACCACTTGGTCTAAGGGGAGAGAAATGGCTTTTCCCTGCAAAGCCCCTTCTAACTGACTGCTCCATTACCCTCTGAACCTTCCAGGCATGAGAGGTCTTCCTGCACCCCTGCTGATGCCAGGTCTTTTTATATCTAAATCCTCTGAAGCTGTCAGAGTAATAAGTAATTTCTGTGGACAGCGTCAGAGCAAAATGACCTGGGTATTCTTGCCAGGAAAGCTCACGTGGGAGGAACGAGGAAGGAGACAGTGCTAAACACGTACGATGTGCCAGGTGCCTGGGAGCCAGGCACCACTGACCCCAGCTCCTACCCAGAAAAGGAGGTAAGTGCCCAAGAGTCACACAGCTAGTACATAAAATAAGTGGCTGAGGTTTGACAGCCAGTTGTGCAATGCCAGTCTGTCCTCGGCAGCAACACATCTCTGTCCCCTGTGTGTGCACGCAGCACCTGCGTTCCATGAAGAGGGGTGGAGGAAGGTGGAACTGTGCGTGACATCCAGATCCAGGACCTCATCACTCAAGCGGCCCTGTGGCTGATTACCGACCAGCAACTGCTCAGTGTCACACACCCAGCCCTGGTGAGCTCCCCAGTGTCAGCCCCCGCCCCCCCCCGCCAGGCCTGCTAAAGAAAATAAGCTGTTAACTATTTCTCTTTATAGAAACAACACCTTGACTGTGAAGGAATCCCTGGATTGAAAGTCACTAGTATTTATAGACACATTGTCCAATTAATGGAAGTCAGAAAAGATAGTAATTTCAAGGAGACCTCTTTTTTCAAAAGGTTAAAGCATGACTTAGTAAGTATAGGCCTCAGGAAAACTTTGAGATGGTTTCATTAATACATACAAAAGCTAGGTTTAGATCAACAACAAAAATGGGAAAAAAGGACAAGAGAGAGGAAGAAAGGAAGAAAGGAAGAAAGGAAGAAAGGAAGGAAGAAAGAAAGAAAGAAAGAAAGAAAGAAAGAAAGAAAGAAAGAAAGAAAGAAAGAAAGAAAGAAAAAGAGAGAGAGAAAACAAGTGTGGGAGGGAGGGAAAGAAAGAGGCAGGGAGAGAGGGAGGGAGGAAGGAAGGGAGGAACAGCCTCGTCCAGGAGACTGGAAGCCTGCGGACACCTGCAAGAGGGAGAAGGGGATGTGCATCTCTTTTCTTCAGGAACACTTCCTAAGGCTGAGGGGGGTGGGGCCTGGCCAGCCCACAGGGAAGGGGAGCTGCCCCACTCTCCACAGGGTGCTTCCCAGAGACAGGGCCTCTGCTCCTCTTATGTGAACAGAAAAACCCCCTCTGTGTAAGAAACGGTTTTCCCTTGAACCAAGGAGCCATGGTTTTTTAAACTTTACTGTTGTTCACGTGTGCTTCTCCTTGCCCCTCTGTAGGCAGCATGCCTAGGAGGGACATTTCCAGCCAACACAATCACAACTATTTGAAAAGTGAA
This sequence comes from Dinomys branickii, assembly GCA_004027595.1. NCBI lineage: Eukaryota > Metazoa > Chordata > Mammalia > Rodentia > Dinomyidae > Dinomys > Dinomys branickii. Next base: position 4,405 of record PVLD010014151.1, read on the forward strand.
GTTGGAATGGCCTCCCCTGCTTGGGCTGTGTCACAAGTACATGGCAGGCCACTTCATGTTATGGTGACACCACTAAATTCAAAGGACGACAATTCCATTTCTGAAAAGGAATGACAGACTCCCTGGCCCACAAGCGTATGCAGGATAAGAACTTGAGCCTTGGGAAACCTCACACTCTGGAGTTAAGAAACCAGATCCTAGGGACCTCTGAGCTCTTCTAGCATCACAGCCCTGGCTCACTCTGCACAAGCCTACTGCTTTGTGTGGTGTGTGTGTGTGTGTGTGTGTGTGTGTGTGTGTTTGTGTGAGTGTTCATGTAGACAGTGGTACCTCAGTACACAGGGTGTGAGGAAAAAGCTTCTCATGGGTACAAACTACCCTGGTTTACAGCATCTCTGCAGGTGGTTGGTTTCTCAGTGGTATTCTGTTCTTGTTTGTTTTGTGAAAATATCCTTCATATTCCAGTCTTCCTCTCTAAACTTTAGCAAAGAAACTTCTCTGTCTCTCTGTATATTTCCTTTTATGGCTCTTATTACCTTGCATTGAATGATAGCTATGGTATGTTTGGTTTGATTTCCAGGTGGATTGAGAGTTCCCCAGGGTAGGTGTCTCCTTCAGGTAGCTTAGGACCCAGCACCCACCATGTGTTCAATAAATATTATCCTAAATGAGGCTAATGATGGTAATTTTCTGTTTCCAAATAGGCAAACATCCTATCCACTAAGCCATAGTATAAATGGTAACTCTAGGGGCAAAAAGAACCCTCTCAAGAAATAATCTGCTCACGAGCAGGAAGAATTGGTGGGGACTTTCTGTGTAATTTTCTATTCCTATTAACGTGGGTAATAGATTTGTAAGTTTTCTTTTTCCTACAAGCCTGACTGGAGAGAACATCTTATACAACCATGGGTACCTGACAGAGAATCTTAATAGTTCACCAGGATTATAAAAGTGCCTCCTAGAACCAAGAATTCAAAGATCTATGAACATGGCTTCTGGAAAGCCCTCGTGGTAGGGGGTGTTTGCAAGGATGTCACAGTGCAGTGCAATGCACCATGTTTCTCTGAAACAAGTAGGACAGTTTCAGTTTGTTGGACACAGGACACAAATAATTTGATTTTACCTCCCATTAGCTGTTAGAATTAACCAAGGAGGTGAGAGCTGAAGAGCAAAAGCCATTGGAACTGGAGGCCCCGCAGGCGGAGGTAAAGGGATGCATTGGAAGAGGCAAGAGGACGTTCACAAAAGCACTGTGCATCCGGAGTGCAGCCTGGGGGGCAGATGACTGCCTGCCATGCCCAAGGCCCAGCATGGCACGATAAATAAATACATAAAGAAACACAAATGTTTAAACAACACAAAACCACCAAGACAAAGCCAATGGGTCTGACTCTACTAAGAAGTGAGCTGGGTTTCTTCTCTCAGTCAGAAATGGAAGCAGGAAGTATTTTCTTGTCTTACACTCAAACTGTGTTACTGGTTTGCTCATGGTATTCTTAATCCTCAATCCCTACTCTTTGTCTTTTCTTCCCCACTTCACGTTCTGAGAAGTGGTGATAGTATTCAGGGTTGTCTGCAGTGCCCAAGTGACGTTTATCCTGCAGACTGGAACCAGGTGTAGGGGCTGTGCCAAAGCACTCTGAGATGGTTTGCTTTTCTTGGGCAGGGCTGCAGACACCGCTGGGTGCCCAGGACATAAAGGAAAACCAGGACAGTCTCACCACTGCAGGCAAGAGTTAGGCACACAACTCTGAACTGTGCAGACTCCAGAGGGATGAAGGCAGACCCCACCCTCGCAAGTCTGGGGTCCAGAAAGCTGGGCTCCATAGGCCTGGAAGAGTGACCCCTTCTGAGTGTGCAACACAACAGCTGTGACAGGCCTGGAGAGAAGTGGCAAGATCCCCATGAGGTCAGACAGACTGGGCCTGGCATTGCCTGAGGCCTGGCCTGAAAAACCACAGAGGATTTCGCCAGGAGCTGGTGACTCCTCTAGGAGTGGCTGACATGAATATGATTTCATTCAGGGTTCAGGTGCTTTTTGTGTGTGAGTCCAGTGAACCAGATTCAGTATAAAATTGCAAAAACTGTTACCATAAAACCACCCGTGCCTCGGACTCTTGTCTCCTTTCTCTTTGTTCCCACTTCCTGCCCCACCTGGATCCTCGGCTGCCAAGTCTCAGGAGTCCTGTGCAAAAGCGCTTCTCCACGGTACTGTCCTGACAGATGACAGGAGAGGTAAATCAAGGCAGCGCCCTGCACCTAAGTGAGGGTGAAGACCACTCCACAGAAGACCACAGGGACAAGTTCCCTCACTGTTCCCTGCTTGGCCCAGGGCCCAGGCCCTGCCCTGTGCACATCAGCATTTTCTTTTGATGCTATGAAATAAACACACAGGGGTCTGAAAGAAGTGCAGGAAACATAATGAAATTCTTCTCCTCGAATGTGATATATATACTGAGGCCTGGAGATCAGCTAAGCAGCCATGCAGCAATGGAAAAGACAGATTGCGGATTTGGGGCCCAGCTTGTTCAACCGTCCCAGGGGCAGATGGTTGAGAAGCCTGTTTGAGAAGGGCCAAAGGCACATGGGTATCCCGGGAGGACTTTCAATAAGTGAGTGCTCCTGCATGCTTTTCTTGTTTTTATTTTCATCATTATGTATATGCCATTTTTTGCTTTTTTACAAATATTGTATTGAAGTATAAAGTACAGTTGTAGGTGTCTAGCTGCATGGACTTTTATATAATATCCTTACCCTCCCTGATGGTAGGATAAGCTTTACTGGCTTTTTAAAAATTGAATTATACAGTGGGCTTGTCTGGTGCTTGTCACCAAATATATGGAGCATGGCCTTCTGTTGCTGTTTCAAAGTGCGTTGCATGGATATGCCCTGTTGTGGTTTCTATCTAGATGTCCCTGCAAAACCTCATGTGCTGCTAGGTGGGGCTTTCAGGAGGAGATTGTATCATGGGGCACTCTTCCCATTGGTGACTAGTCCACTGAGGGGTTCATAGCTAAATGTGCTACTAGGGGGTGCAGTCTGGCTGGAAGAGGTGGTTACTGGGGGTGGGGACAGTGTGTAACCAGGAAGCGTCTATCTCCCTCTCTGCTCCTCACCTCCCTCTCTGCTTCCTGGCTGTGTGATGTGAGCAGCTTCCCCCGCTCTCTGCCATGTTGTTTCTTCTTGGGAGCTGCTGAGCATGGACTAAAATAAACCTTTCTTCCTTCAAGTTCCAGGTGTTGACTATCTTGTTCCAGGGATGAGAAAAGTGACTAAGACATTCCCAATTTATCCAGTGGCTACTGATGGATTTCTGAGCTTTTTCTGCCTGGGAGATTATGATGAACACTTCTGTGAATATTCATCCTTATCCCCTTTGTGCCTGAGTATTCCATTCCTGTCAGGCCCACACCTAGTGCTCAGGTGTTTGAGGTGTGTGTAGGCAGCGCTTTGGAGAATGCTGCCAAATAATCAGGGGTGAAGCTCTTGTGACACATTAAAATGTCCAAGGAGAGTCCTCGGCTCCGAGCCTGGTCACACCTGGGGTCACCTTCTGGCTGGGGGCCATCGCAGGATTGGTGTGGAGCAATGTACTGTGGCATAAGTGTCATTTCCCTGGTGAGGTTTGTATCAGTTTAACAGTCATCTAGGTGTCACCTCTTTAGAAAGTCCATTTTGATTCTTGTATCTTTTTTTTTATATTAGGCTATCAGATTTTTTACATATTAATTTGCAGGATGCGTTCATAAATTTTGAACAAAGTGCTTGCAAATATTACCTCCCACTCTGTGGTTTTCTTCTGTACATCTGCATAGTGTCTTTTCTGGGTCTCAGTGTAGTGCAGTTTATTGATCTTTCATATGATGCTGAAGGCTTTCAGTGTCAGGCTTGCGAGACATTGCAGGTGCCAGACAGGAAGGTATTTCTCTCTGTTTTCTTTCTGAAGCATTTTATTTTACCTTTCACTTTTACATTTTGATCGCATGTAATTCATTTTTCATTCTTCTATGAGACCTAACTCAGGAGCCAGGTTCACTTCTTCCCATGTGGGTTTTGAGCTGGTTCACACCCTTTATTGAAAAGGCTGCATTTTTTCCCAGCTCCAGAAGGTTTGAAAATGAACTACACTGCAAAGGCCCCAAAATAGACTAAGAAAATGATCAAGATGACCATGTGAATTGGAAAAAGGAGCATCACAAAAGCAGGCTCTATCTTTTTTAGAAGACAAGCAAAATTGAATTTCTCACCAGGGTAATCAAGAAAAAAGAGGGACCACATAAATACTAACATCAAGAATGGAAAATGGGATGCCCATCAGGATCCTGCACACATTAAAAAATAAAGATATTATGGAAAATTTTGAAGAACATTTCAAAATATGAAAAATCAGGCAAAACACAAAAATTCTTGTGAAAAAATTACTGCTAAAATCAAGAGATAAGACATAGGAAAAGGAAAATCTGAAGAGTTACATATATTTATTAAAAGACTCTCCAGATTGACAGTTTCACAAGTTAATTTTTGCAAACATTTAAGAAAGAAATACCATCCCATTTTTATTGTTTTATTCTCCTTTAAAATAAAAAATAAGGAAAGAAAGAAATACCAACAAGCTTGTATAAACACTTCCAGAAAAGGAGAGAGCAAATCTAACTGTTTTAGAAAATCCATGTGACTTTGACACTAAATTCTGACAGGACATTAAAAAAAGTAAAATTATAATTTAGTTCTGATCATCAAGGGAAAAATCCAACATAAAATCCAACAACTAAATACTGGAGATATATTAAAAACTTAAATTATCACAACAGAATTTGGTAAAAATGCTGGATTCATTTAGCCTAAGAAAATATAATCCTTGAATTTAACAAGATTAGCAGAAAAAGAGGAAAAGCATATGCTTACCTCTGTAGTTACAGAACAGCACTTGTTAAAACTAAAAATATTTTATGATGAAACTACTAGTTGGTGGAATATTTCTTAATTTGATAAAGTTCATCCACAACATGCTTATAGTGCACACCCATTCTGTATTGTACAGTATTGAAAGCTGTGTCCTTGTGGTCAGCAAAAAGGCCACAGGGTTCACCATTACTCAGTGTCCATCACTTGCAAAATGACCGACAACAAAAACTGAAAGGGAGGAAGACTTATTTTGATTCCTGGATTCAAAGTCTCAGTCTGTAGCTGGCTGGCTCCGTCGCTTGCAGGTCTATGGGGAGACATGAACATCATGGCGGGTGTGTGAGGCAGAAGAAGGCTACTCAGCCCACGTCAGCCAGGAGCCAGAGAGTGAGACGGCAGAGGAAAAGGGACTGTGGATTTGACATAGTTCCTGAGGCCACACCCCCCATGGGTCACTCCCCTCAACTAAGCCTCACTTCTGACCACTATGGATTCAATGGATTAAATGGGCCCATGGATTAGTCAGCTGAGAATTCTGCATGAAGGAACCAGCCTTCCCCACAATTACCCTTCAGGGATATTTTGCTCTGAATCACAACCATCACAGCTGTTCAGTACTTTACATTAATGTTAGATCACTAAGTAAAGAAACAAAGAAATATTTAAATGTAACAAGTGAAGACAAAAAAACAAGTGGTCCTTTCATTATTCCAAGACATGATTATTTTTTAAAAATTGAAAAGCATATAAGACAACAGAATCAAAATTAACAAATATATTTCACAAGTTTGCCTGATAGTATAGTAGCAATAGATGATTAGAAAATAAAAGTTTTAGGGCTGGGGATACAACTAAATGGCACAAGTACCTATCTGGCAAGTGCAAGACCCAGAGTTCAATTCCTGGTACCACAAAAGAAAGAAAAGAAAAAATTTTAAATATATTTTTCACAGTGGTTTTGAGAATACCAAAACATAGGACCTCTATACAGAAAACCACAAAATTACTACAGAAATTTTAAAGAACATTTAAATATTTATGTATTAGACAATCTATACATTCTCCCTAAAATGGTGTAAGAATTTTGTAGTATTCCAGATAGACAGATGATAGATTAAGAGCCATGAATGTTATGATCAGTTTGGAGGAAGTTAACACCTAACAGTATTGAGTTTTCTGCTCGATGTGCATAGTTTCTATCTTCTTTATTTCTCTCAATAAGTTATTTGGAAACTTTGGTACACAATAAATCCAAACAGTTTGCTAAATTTATCCATAGGCGTTTCACTGCATTCTGTACAATTTAAAATGATGTTGTTTCTTAATTATTTTCTAGATGGACTCAAAGAATATGAGACAGTTGCAGCACAATTACCAAAACTATTAATAAAGAAACTCTGTCACCCCTTAGAAAAATTGCCCTAATTCTCCTATGAATTAGCAAAATTCCCTCAAAATTAATTATTTTATTTTAAAGAGGATTTTTAAAAAGACCAATAGCAAAATGCCAACAACATAGACAAAAACAAAGCAAAGCAAAAACAGTAAGAATGATACAGGGTTTTGGAAATTAATTAGATTCAACTTAAAATTACTATTGCCAGCATTATGACTGCCATTACTATTTAGGAAGAATGATGAAGGTAAGCATCCATGTGATACAGTTTATCAATAAATAATTTACAAAGTTATCAAAGCTTTGTCCAAAAAAATTAGTTGTGCACCTGGGGACAGTGAGACCAAAGAGAAGAGAGAAGGGAAGTCAAAAGGACCAAGATGTGATGTGTACACACACCAGCACCCTGCAAGGAATGTGCTTATTGTATGTCACACACACATACCAGATTAAAAAGCAAGAAAATATTAGCTACATTAAAGGGAACCTAATGGAAATATGGCCAAGAACAATAATTCTCAATTGAAGAAGGTAAATGTCATATGTACAGTAAGCTACTGATCATCAGAATCATCAACATACAATTGTCATGAAAAAATGCATCCATATAAAAATAACTTTAGTCTAATATACACGATTAGAAAGGACAATATAGAATGAAAGCATGTCATAAATTGTTATATGTGAATTTTTTCAAGGTTTGAGAATACAAGTGCTAGGAATGGCTCTATGAGTCTTCAGTGTTGGTAAAAAGCAGATGAGCAGGTGTCTTGGTTACTTTTCTCTCATTGCTGAGACAAAATACCCAACATCCAAAATGAAAGAAGGATAGGTTTATTTAGCTTACAGTTTTTGGAGGTTTCAGTCCATACTTGGCTGGTTCTGAGGCAGAGTGGCACATGGAAGAGGGCAGCAGTTCATGGCAGCAGTACACAGCCAAAACAGCAAGAGCAAAAGGGAGGAATGGCAGCAGGAATGGCAGCTAGCAGCCTTTCTCTCCCTTATATATAGAAACTATCTGCCCTAGGGCAGGTATAGCTCTCATATGCATAATCCCAGCATTGGATCATGGATCAGTCATAAACTCTAAGAGCCACCCCATAACTGCATGAGGATTTGGGGGACATGCAGACACAAACCATAGCAACAGGTCTTATTCTGGACACGAAATCCAAACATCCTAGAGTGAACTGTGTGGCTGAGACTGTCTTATAATCCTGGCTCTGCACCGTTGGGTTCTGATACAACCCCTGCCGCCTGCAGCAGGAAAGCAGGTAGAGAAGAGCTACCTGCCTCTACTCCACAGTAAAAAAACTGGGTCACAGCATGATTTCCAAGAGGGCAATAGAATTCATTTTGGTACTTAAATGTGTGCGTGTAGCAGAAAGGAAATCACAGAACACAGTCTGCTCCTAGAGGAGGTCCAGGAAGAGCAGACACAGGATGGATGATTAATGTCCTCACCAGTGACCAGCAGTCAAGCCTTGAAACTGTGGGCTGAGGGACCCCGGGGCTCAGACACTGGCCATTACTGCCACATGAACAGCAACTTCCTTGGCTAATTCAGTGTTCGCAGGAGGAAATGATCCCTGCTGATTTGTCCATTAGCCGTTCCCGGGCAGAGATGGTGAGAACAAGCAGCTTACGCACACAGCAGGTAGAAACCACGCTTTGGAGCTGAAGAATCACTGCATGCAAAAGTTCAGGCACCAGAATGTGGAGGAGACTCAGGGGAGGGCACGCTGCTAAATCCCACACTGTTTTATAGAAAGGAAGCAGAAACACCAGAAGATTGAGTCCTCCACGGTCACACAGCCAATCAGCACAACAGCAGGACAGGAGACCAGGTCCTCTTCTTCCCTCTTTGCCCACCACAGGCCTCAGAATGTGGGCCAATGCTGGGATCCATGTTTCCAAAATACATAGGTGCTACACAGACTGTAACACCAAAGCATTTCAAAGTGCTAGCGAGTTTATGACTTTTTTGTATTGTACTACTGCTTATTAAAAGTTCAACCACCTCATATGAATTCAGGTTGATATTACAAAATGCATCTCACCAAAAATGCTCAGAGGCCTCTAGCCTGCACCACACCCCTAACACTTACTTATTTCTAACTTCCTCTTCTCCAAGAAGCTGGATAAATTTAGGTGAAAGACAAGAACATTTGGGAATCCCTTGCTCCTCTCAATCTAAGATAATTAGAACACTTTGTGCGTCTCCCTCCAGAGCCCATCTGTATGGTAAGCAGTGAACACCGATGCTTCCTCCTGAAAGGTAGAGATTGCTATATTGACTTGTGAGGAGAGTGCCAGTATTGTACCTGTGTATTACCATGTAAATGAGCACAGGATGTGCAGGAGAAAGTAACTATTTCATTGAAGAGGAAATCTGGAACTCCAAGCATTCAAATCTTTGTTCACATCACAAGTGACTTTAAAGGCATCTTTAAAATGGAACATATAAATGGAAGCTACAAAGCAACAAATGCACAGATGTTTTACTCGTCACCTAGAATTGACTATCTTCCACTATCGACAGAGAATTCTGTCTGTACAGATAGAATTGTATCATTTTGCATCCAGACACATTTATTTCATTTACTACATCAAAAGATCCTTTTGTTACAGGTCCTCAGACTGATAAATACTGTGTTTGACCTGAGACCATGGCCAGGGAAGTCTAGGATTGGGAAGGTGACATATAAAACAGCCAAAGACCATAACCAGGGGACCTGCTGCATTTCTCAAATAGAATTTTTCTTGCTTGTGACATAGGGACCACCTAGACAAAAGAGGCCATCAGCTTGTTGCCATGAATACCTGATAAGGTTGAGCTAGCAGATTACATAATAATTATGTTAAAATCTCAAGAATTTTATGGATTCCATTGTTTCCCTATCAGTTTGATATGTAGGCAAATTGTGCTTTGTGAAATTCCAACACAAAGCTTTATATTTACCACAGAGTTCTACAGAGCAGGATCAGAGGGACCAGACTCAGAGATGTGCATGCACAGGTAGCTGGGGACAGCCCGACAGAAAAAAGAAGCAGACACACAAAGGAAGAAGGAGAACTGGGGCCCCTCAGGGCCACAAGAGCCTGCACCAATCCCTTAGGAACTTGGGAGCTGGGAGTTCTTGAGACAGGTCCTCTGCTTATGAGCCATTAAGGAGAAGACAACTGGTCAAACTTGGAGCATGACTCTGTCACAAGCTTTGCTGGCAGTTGAATAGGAGGCCAAGTGCAGATCAGGCACAGTCTGTGTGAACAGCTCCCTTTATTGATATCTTATATGTGTCCAGTTCCAAGCAGGTCACTCTGTAGCAGAAAATGCCCCTCTACCTCAGGCTAATATACTTCAGCTTTTTGGTTGCCTAAGTAATAGTTCCTGTTCCAGATCTGATTGCTTCTGTCTCTTAGAAACAGCTGGTCACTTTGATGCATAGCTCATCACTATGATGCGTATTGTATAAAACAATCCCCATTTGACAAGCCTTTTTGCCTCTGTACTTCCTGCTTGCTTATCTCATATAAGCCCTTGACCACCAGAGATCAGTGCCTGATAATCTGGGTATAATCCCAATCAGTGCCTGTCTACATAAATAAATCTGCCTCCAAATTCTAGGTGTTGCTTTGGTGTTCCTGCTTGCTGTTTACAACTATACAGCCACTCATCAAGTCATTCTGCTTGTCAAAGCATCTGGTGCATTGGTCAGGAAGACTGACCATGCTGACCCTTTTGCCTACTGGTCATGGCCCTTATGGATATAGAAAGGGTCCAACAGGAAGGCATGCTTTCAAGATTTCTTGAGTCCTCTTAGAGGTCTGGAGGAGGATTCCTGGCCCCCTGCTCAAGTGGCTCACACTGGATCCCCAAAGTAGAAGGGACATACTCTGTTTATCTGTCTGTCTGCCTGCTGGGCTTCCTGCCTGCCTGATTCCAGTAAGACCCCTGGGACACCCCAGTTAGTCTGTCTCTCAGTCCTGCTCAGCTCAAGCAGAAGGAAAATCTGATCAACTCATGTTCGTCAAGACCACCCTCAAGTCATAGAGCATAATGGAGGCCTCACACCCTCTTTAGCTAAATCATACCTAATTTCCCAAGAGGGGCACAGCCAGGTGGGCATCTGAATGGTCTCTCTCTCAGGGGCACCCTTCTTTGTCTGTTGTGCCATTGTTCAAGGGTATAGAACACACACATAGAAAGTCAAGGATGGGAATTAATTACTCAAAATCCACATCCCCTGACTGCTGGAAAAAGGGCTTTTACAGAGTTAAAAATGAAACCAAACTGCTTCCTGCATCTCAAAGAAAAGGGAAAAGAGACCCATTCTTCCCAAGAATTCCAGCCAGTTGAACCAGTTCCAGCCAGCTATTGCCTGCGTTTGGCCATAGAGATCATCCACACAAACCTTCTGCTTCAGGGCACCTGTCCTGGTCAGATGGCATCATTTAACCCCCACCTGAGATGACTGTAAACAATTACTTTTGTGTTCCACATTTTAACTGAGGAAAAATTGGACTGTCAGCCCCGATAAATGAGCTGTGCCCTGTGGGGCCTGAAGAGATAGAACAGCTCTATCCAACTGGATCCCCAACAGCCCATGGTCACTGCAAAAGTTTGGGCAAACCTGTGACTTTCCTGGTAGACAATGGAACAGAACTCTGTTTTCAAAAGTTCCCTCTGTGAAAAAGTTACCATTGCCAGGGCAACTGGGATTCTAGCCTCTCTCTCCTTCTGCCAGGTACAACAAGAGGCCATCTCACAAAATATGAATTCCTGTATAAACCAATCCCTAAACTGCTTCTGGGAAGAGATCTCCTTTTCAAGTTAGCAGTGACCGTCTCTTTTGCACCAAGCCAGTCAGCCTCCCTCTCCTTTAACCCTCTCATTTCAAATTTCACTGTTCCTCAAGAGGAAGACAACACTTGTATCTGCCTGAGACAGACAACCACAATCCTGAAGTTCTGAAGACTCTCCTCCAAAAGGTATGACCGAAGAACTTATCTCCGGAACTGGCCATCAACCATGCTGCCTCACTGAAATCCCCTCCCCATTGCTGTCAGATGTCATGGGAAGCACAAACAGGTATCCAGCCACACATTAGCATGATAGACTGTTAATCAACTTGGGTAAGACCTCCATGCAATCAGCAACACAGCCATCACTTTGCATTCTGTGGTTCTCAACACATACACCCTTTTTGGACTGTTCTAGATTTTAAAAGTGCCTTCCTCTGCTTCTGAGTTGCTCCCATAAACCCCTTCAATGGGGAAAATCCTGTTGCCATAAGCGGTTAAAAACTCTCCCATTGTTTTAAGGGAGGCTTTAACAAGTCAAGCCTCCAGTGCCTTTTCTCTGAGGTTTCTGTTCCTTTTAGTTCCATCATGGTCCTCTGAGAAAACAGTATAGACTGTCAAACTGCAAAAATATACCTTCCTGGCTGTAAAGTCAGTTCAAGATCTCCAAGCTGCCAATGCCACCATGACTGCCCTCCATATACATTACCTCAGTCTTCTGCCACCCATAACCTGTTGGTATACCTGCCTGAACTGGACACAAGAAATACCCTTTTCTGCCTTCTATTGGCTCCTATCAGCCAGCCCTCCTTGCAACTGACCTGGACTCAATCTCCCAGAGGTTCAAAAACTTGTTCCCTCTTTGAAAAGCACTTCTGATGAATGACACTTCCAACCTGCCTGCTGGAAAGACACAATAGCTCTGCTGCAATATCTGGTAGAAACTGGTTCCACAAATCTCTTCAAACTTCTGGCTTCTAGCCCCTCGAGTTCACAAAAATAATAATGCTTATTTTCAAACTGTCAGCCCCTGGGAGCACCCAATGACCTACCTGTGCAAATACTTGGATCTGATCACTACAGGCGACCTTCCATCTTTGCCTCCATATTCTAACAGCCACTGTCCTCTTGATCAAAAAAGCAGACAAGCTCACCTTAGACTGAGACCTAACTGTCCAGGTGCCACACGCTGTACTAGGATGAACTGTTCTTAAAAAATGGACCCCCTAACAGATGCTGAGTACATCCTGTTTACAGGTAGAAGTAGCTCTGTTATGAATGAAGTCCTATAGGCTAGATATGTTGTGGTCTCCTTGAATAAAGCTATTTTGACCAAAACTCTCCTGCAGGGATGATCTGCACAAAAAATTGCTTCCTGCTGCTGTTGGGAAATCTGCCACCAAGAATGTAAAATAATTGGGTCCAGAGGCCTAAGCCCTCTCTAGGGATCCAATTGACTGAAACATCAACCCCAGCCAGAGAAACTACCTGATATTCCTGGAAGATCAGATCTAGACCCACCTCTACTGTTTGTTCTGCAATCTCAAGCCACAGTGCTGGCACTCAAACCCCAGGAGCCAGTTTAGGCTTTAGTATCTCTGTCACTGGCTCTGACCTCATGCATTATAGTGGAATCTCCCTATTTAAAGATATATAGATTACACAGAAATAAAACATAACCCTACAGAAACATTTATAAACAGTTCAAAGACCAGCTATACCTGTAGACATTCTTGCACACACATGTATCCCAGGTATATATTAACTACAAGTTTCAGAAATCCAGTCTTAGATCCACTGAAAAATTTACCTGTACAGCCCTTCTATGGCTCACTCTGAAAAGACAATGCACTCAAAGCCATACTCTGGTCACTCTGGACTCTGACCAATTTGTGCATGGCTGAAGCTTGATGACATCATTCACAGGATTGCTCCATACCTGTTCCTTTTGATTCTTATGTCTTTTCAGGCTGCTTGCCTCAGTCCTTGCTTCCTTGTCCCCTGCTAGCTGGGTTTTCTTTTTCTTTGTTTTGTTTTGGTTTTGCCTTATACCCTATGGAGCAACCAATCACACACTTCACAAAGATTTGATGAGCATCCAAGATGTACTGGACATGCTCCTAGATCAGATTAACTCCCTCACTGCCTTGCCAGAGTGATGCTACAGAACAGACAGGCCTAAATTCTAGTTGGGCCTTATCTCAGAAAATCACATGAAATATGCCCAGCGAAGATTTGCTGGGGAAAATAAAAGAGGGGACAAATGTGGTCAAAAATACCCCACTCCAGCCAGTACACCTTGGTTTGTTGCACAGGTAATAGTTCCTGTTACAGTTCCAGTTGTTTCCATCGCTTAGAAATGGCTGGTCATTGTGATGCATAGCTGGTCACTATGACGTATATTGTATAAACCAATCCCCAGTTGACAAGCCATTCTGCCTCTGTACTTCCTGTTTGCTTATCTCATATAAGCCCTAGACCACCAGAAATCAGGGCCTGACATTCTGGAAATGGTCCCGGTCAGTGCCCATTGACGTAAATAAATCCACCCTCAAATCCTGGGTGTTGTTTTGGTGTTCTTGCTTGCTGTTGCAGCCATACTGTCATTCATCACTCACAATCACCTTATAAGGAATTGTCGAAGTTGCCTATGTCAAAAAGCCAGCACTGTTTGGCTTGAGGCCATAGGCGTTTACTCTCTGACAGTTCTGGAGAACAGAATACTGAAACCAGGGTCTTGGCAGGGTTAAGTCCTTCTGAGAACTCAGAGGTAGATTCTGTTCCATGTCTTGCTCTAGCTTGGCTGAAACCACTTTTAACATCACTTGGCTTGTGGAGGCCTCACTCCAGTCTCAGTTTCTATCATTAGATGGCCTTGTCTCCTACTCCTATGAGGAGAGTGGCATTGGATGCAGAGCCTACTCTGCTCTAGTATGGTGCATCTTATCACACTACATCTACAGTGATCTTGTATTCAAAGAAGTTCACATTCTTAGATACTAAGGATTAGGGTTCCAGCATATGGATGGGAGGCAGCAATGCATTTCAACCCGTGGCTGAAGGTCTCTTGCTACCATTTTGCCTTCTTACAGAGGCAGTAAGAGTACCAGCCCAGGTCCACTTAGGAAAACAGAAATCTCTCCAGTTGTGATAACAGAAAAAATGTAACATTTGGAATCAGTTAAATAAGTAGGAAATAGAAAAATTTCAAGAGTCTCATAACACAGAGGTAGAACATGCAGAAAGTGTCTACATCTCTGGAGCTAGGGGCACCAAGTGAAGACCCTGAGATGATTACAGTTTAAAAGAGTAGATGAGGAGGTGTAGAAATCAGACCCACTTGCGCAGCCACCTCTGGAGCTGTGGAAGTGGAAGCCTAAATCGCGAAGTAAGGGTGCTGTCCAACAGGTGCTGGCGTCTTGAGAGTACTGGAGCTGGCTTGGGGCATGTGAGTAAGAAGTAGAAACTTGAACGAAAACGTAGTTTAGATGAGTAAACATGGAGAGTTCGTTCCTGACAGCCCACCAGGCTGTGGATCTCCCTCCAGCAATCTTTGTTGCCAGAGCCTGGCTGGCATAGCTAGCAAAGCAGATAGGGCATTTGCAAAATTATACCAGGTCTCAGCCCGAAAGCACAGGCAAGAGGGGTGAGTTTGAAGCTATAAGATGGCAGTTTGATAAGAAGCTCACTGAGAGTCAGAAAACTTGGCCTACAGTGGCAAGGCTAGGATTTCACCCCAGCCAGATACTGACCTCTAAACTCAGCCGCTGGCCATTGGATTTACTCTTCCTCAAGACAGATATTTAGAACTAGATGAAGGTGTACTGCTCTCATTCTTAAAATCATCCTATTCCAAGAATCAACCCTGGAAGAATGGCAATCTGTTATACCCAATGAAGGCAAAACTGCCTTCTTCAGGGTGAGCCTAATTAAACAACTTCAGACCTTAAATAGGAGTCAGTTTTTTTCCCTTATGCAGATTATATTCAATGTTGGGGATTCCAAAAGCAACGAACTAACAAAGAGATGGTGGCTATAAGGCTAGGGGCTTTAGTACAGAATCTTAGGCACATGGCACAGAAACGTAGTGAATCCAATTAGCTTTTTCAATCACATGAGGGTCAGAAATAATTGGATGGAGGATTGCAGCATGTGAAAATGAGTTACTAATCTAGAACCAGAAAAAAAGTTTCTTGTGATAGGAAGCCAACAAAAAATGCTTTGGTAAGAAACAAGGGGATGTCAGCATTCCTAAGCAGCAGTAGTTTCTTAATGTCAGCAACACATGCATCTTTTTTGGACTGCCATGCCTTTGCCCTGTTCACAGAAATCACCTTGAAATATTTTAGCTGAATGTTTGTAAATCAAATCACATTTTGCTTACACCTTCTTTCTGTCTGCAGGCCTTTCTACTTAGTAATGAAAGTCCAATAGTCACACCATTTCTAATGCCCTACACAAGCACAGATTTTTAAAAAAGCTGAACTATTTAATCTATATTTACCAGATAATCTTAAATTGTGGCCTTTCTATAATTGGCCCAATTTTTTTTTGTTTTCTATATTTTATAATCTTTAGAGATATTTAAACCTTCTTTGCTAATATTGAAGGATCTTACAAGAGCCTATCACTCATTCATTTTTTGGCAATTCACAAATAAAAATTACCACAACTTTTGCAAACATAAAGAAGGGAAAAGATATCCTCATTCATTGAGGCTACTGTAACAAAGTACTATAAACAGGATGGCTTGCAGACAACAGAAATTCATTTCCCAGTGTGCTAGAAGGTAGACATTTTAGATTAAGGCATATTCAAGGTCTGCTGAGAGCCCTTCCTCTGGATCACAGATGGTGAATTTGTGCTGTGTTCTTGTGTGATTGACGGGCCAAGGCAGCTCTCAGGGGCTTCTTCTATATGAGGACTGTCTTCATCTGTTTTCTGTTGCTTTTACAGGATACCTGAGACTGAGTAATACACAAAGAAAAGAGGTTAGTTTAGCTCACAGTTCTATTGGCTGCAACGCTCAAGATCAGGTGACCACATATGGTGAGAGCTTTTTTTGCCAGATCAACTGACCACAGAAAGTAGAAAGACAACTGGACGTGTGAGAAAGAGTGAGAACAGGAGGGATGGACCCACTTTATAACCACCTTCCCCAGTCCAGCCCCAAAAGAGCAAAAACTCACACAGGAAAGGCTTGAGTCCATTCCTGAGACTCTGTCCCCATAACCCAAACGCCTCCCACTAAGTCCCAGTCCTGACATGGAGCCCCTGAGAAATCAAACCTCACCTGAGTAGTGGGGAGGACAAACCACATTCAAACCACAGACAGTCTGAGGTCTCTGTTCCCTAATTACCTCCCTGCCACATCCATCCACGTGTTAACTTTGGGGAGATGCGAAGGTACAGCCTCTAGAAGCAGGAACTAAGGAAGGCAGAGACAAGCACCCTTTGTTTGATCTCCCACCTTCTGAGCACAGTGAATACTCCACTTGACTTTCTGAGGATGTCCAATTCCTGTTTGTTTTTCACCCATCTCATAAACTCTGTTACCAGCTTGTGTGCTACCATCAGGGCCATAACAGCAAGCACTGGGTCCCCAGCTACAAGATCTCCACTGCTGCCTCCTTCTGCTCCTATCAGCCCACAGCACAGTTGAGAAGAGGAAACACAGGCCCCAGACCAAGGAAGAACAGAGCCCAGTTCTTCCTTCATTGTGTTCTACCTCTGAGACCTCTTTTGCCTGCAAAACAAAAGAGAAATTGATGATGACAACCTTGGGGAGTGTTTAATATGATTAAATGAGACTTGCACAGCTGTCTTGCACACAGTGGGTGTTTAACAGCTCCCAGCCCAGCAATGGAGTTACTTGGATTCCTATATGAGCAGTGTGACAGAAAGAGAGAGAGAGACAGAGAGAGAGACAGAGAGAGAGAGAGAGAGAGAGAGAGAGAGAGAGAGAGAGAGAAAGAGAGAGAGCGCTTTTGGATGGTATAGCTGCCATCTCTGTGGAAGTTCCCAAAGGAAACTTTGATTTGGAAATCTGGGTGTGTTCATCAGTGATTATGCACACCTAAACCCTGCCTCAGTAGGGTTAGAGTTGAGATATTAAATACTAACTAGAAATTTACAGACCATCTAGGAAATCATCATCATTTCCTAACCAGCAAGAGCAGCTCCTTTCCCCCTTGTGTTAACAGACTGTGCCATGAGAGTATCGGAGAGTAGCTCCTTTAGATGGACCGGTTGGCATGAGCTAGGCATGGGATGGGCATGCATGATCTCACTCTGCTCCCATGGTGACCCTAAAAGATGAGAATGATCTCAATTTTTTATGGTAAAACAACTGTGGCCAGGATCATCAAACCATGCAGTAGCAAGGCCAGTACTAAGGTGGTTCAGACTTTTTCTGCCTGTGGCAGAATCCTTTGAGCCAGCTATGAGTTTCAGACAGCTGGCTTATCATTACTCATCAGCTCCAGGGGTGGATTTGAGGTACCTAAATCACTTCTGGTAGCTTCAGATCTGCACAGAATCCCTTTCTTAGCTGATGTCAGGGAGCTTTTTTGATATCAGAACACCATCTCTGAGAGCAAGTGCAGCCTGGGAGAAGTGTCATCCCAGGAGGGGGGAATGGACTTGCAGAGCAGGTTGGCCACACTGGTTGGGCTGCCTGGGCTGAAAGCACCACTTAGCATCTGTTTAGGGCCAGACAAGAAGCTTGAGAATATTGATCTACCCAAGAGCTAATGCTTCAGTGCATATTTGTCTTAGTGTCCTGGGGAATATAAGAAAATGAAGAGACAAAGATATTTGACAGAAATAAGCTTGATAGACTCCAAAAGCCCAATAGGTCTATCATTTCTTCTGCCATAAACAAGAAAAGAGTTGTTGTCCATTTGTTTTCCTATAACAAACAGAGGCTGGGTAACTTACAAAGAGCACACATATTTCTGCCTCTTTTGGAGTGCAGGAAGTCCAAGACAAAGGCACCAGCACTCGGGGGTTGCTGAGGGCTTCTTTCTGGACCCCCAGATGGAAGGGAAGCTGGGTTCTCACAGGAGGGAAGGGGTAAGGTCAGGAAGGACAAAAGTCTTCCAACAAGCCCCTTAGGAAGGGCACCCTAGTCCTATTCAAGGAGCTCCCGTGGTGTAATCACCTCTTGGATACTTGGCTTTTAAAACCATTCCATCGGCACCACCCGAATTTTGGAAGAGACATGCACATCACAACAGGAGACCATGGCCAGAGGGCAGACTAATGGAAGCCAGGTCAAAATGCCAGCACGGTAGACAGCAGATATGGATTGGCTTCAACTCTGGAAGCTGGATGCATTGATGTATTAAAATTATTCCCTCTGGACACGCTTTCTCTACCTTACATATATCCTGGCGATCGATGGTCACTATACTTCACTGCCAAGATGTCTTTAAACATAATTAATTAATCAGAGTACTGAGCTCCTGGAATGAAACTCACTTTTCATTACTTGTGTTCTTACAAAAAGCAATTCAAGAAGATTTAACAGTTGTAAGGCTTTTAAGGTAACTAGTTCATGTAATATGTTCGTTCTACTGGTGATAAAAACAAACTTCATTTTTTTGATGTCCTCATTTTTAAACTAGTTTTCAAAATGTGTACTCAAATTAGATGATAAAACTGAAAAGTCAACATTCTTTTTAATTTCAGAAGTTCAAGCTATAGTTGTGATCTGATGGTTCAGGCTTATTTTTCAGGTCCCATCGTCCTCATAAACTGCAAGAATTAACACTGGAACTCTCATGCCACTGAGTCCTGGAACTTTGTGCCAGGAGTTCAATGAGATGATAAAAGAGGTGATATATTTATATTCCAGCCTTTGAGTTCTGTGCAGGTGCAACCACCGAGAGTCCCATGCAGGTGTGACTACCAGCAACTCTGCCTTTTGCCTACATCACATTAATCCTCTGGGAAACACTTAGCTCTAATGGTAAACCTTCCTCTTCTACTTTTGTCCCACAGCTCCTCAATCTGTTGTTTCTTTGTGATGTTGTCTCCCTCATCTCTTTCTGGTCTCATATGCTGCTTTGTCATGATTTCTCTAGCTATTCACATTCTAAAGTCCAAGCCATTGTAAGCAGGAAACATAAAAATAAGCTTATTGTAAGACAGAACATCATGAAACTTCAAAGACTCAAAGGAAGGAAGATAAAAATCCTAAAGGCAGACAGGGTAAGTACACATGCACATGCATACAAACACACACATCTTTATATAAAGACAGATTTTTGAAGAAAGAAAATAATAGCTGACATTTTCTACAACATCATTTAAGCCAGAAGACACAGGACTGACATCTTCAACAATTCAATCTGTTTGGAGCCTGGGGCACAGGTTGGTAAAATTCTATACTCACTAAAATAATCTTGCACAATAATAAAATTGTGAATGCATACAACAGCAGACCAAAACACATTCCTGAAGATATAAGTCAAATAGAAAAAAATTATATAGTTTCACATGCAAAAAGAAAGTAAAAGTAAACAATGTGGAAATATATGCATAAATCTAAATAAAATTTACAATGTAAAAAACAAAAATGTTTTTTGAGGATTAGAACATAACAAAAAAATTAAAACAATAGAAACTAAGGTAAGAGGGTAAATTGAGTTCAAGTATTACAAGTTTCTTTTATTGTTTGAAAAAGGACAAAAATATTGAATTTGTATAGAAGTAAGTTATGTTATAATTTGTAAGATAAATATTCAAAGAACAGAAACATGTACACCTTTCAAATCCATGACTTTAAAATACTGTTAAGGTAAGTCAAAAAAGGAAAAGGTACAGAACAGAAAAAGGTATAGAAGAAATACAACTCACTAAGTAAAATGTCACACTTAGACTCATATTCATCAAGAGTAGCATTAAATACAAACAATTTTCTGTAATGAAACACTAAAATAGGAGAATATATGTAAACAAAAGCATTCATTATGAATACACTAAATTCAGTTTCACAGTGGAAGACTGACAATGGGAAAACATCAACCCAAGTATTACAAGAAATATAAGTCACAGGTGCACAATAGTATTTGATATTTGACAAAAACTTTTCATGAAGGAAATGATACATAGCCTAATAAACTAGGGATAAGAGGCACTTTCTTGATCTAATAAAGAACATTTACAAAAAATAAATACCAAGCACTATATGAAAGAGGTAAAAAGTCAAAACATTTTGTTTTTGACATAAGGAACAAAACCAAGGGGCTTTATATCACAAGCTCCTTTCGACATGCGCCATGTGCCCAGACGCCCCAAAGAGGCAGGACTGTCAGAATAAAAAGGAGCAGCAGAAGTACAAAGGGAGCAGATATGCCTTTGGAGGTGAGGGCAATTTTTATATAGAAAGGTATTCATACATTAGAGATGATAAAAAAGTTAGCAAAAATGGAAAATTGACTAAGACCTAACAGATAAAAATCAGTTGTATTTCCACATGACAACAAAATAGACTATAAAAACAACAAAAATATCAATTATAATAGCAAAAAAATGAAATATCTAGAATAAAAACCTAACCAAAAAAAGTAGAGGAGACTTTCATAGGAAAAATTATGAAGCATCATTAAGATATATAAAAAAACTTCACTTGTAGAAACCATAAGTTGATAGAATCCACTTTTTAAGAGTTCCAGTTCTTTTTAAATTTATCTACAGAGTCAGTGAAATCCTAACCAGCATTGCAGTAAGATATTGAAGCACTGAGAGAATGATTAACAACTTCCATGGGAACTCCTCATCTTGGAGGCCCCATGTCCCCCAGGGTCCTTGTGCTAAAGTCTCCTAAGTGGGTGCTATTAGGAGGCAAGCTTTCTTTCATGAGGTTGTCACTACTAGGGGCATCTCCTTCAAGGGACTGTGGGGCTCCGGCCTCTTCTCCTTTCTTCCTTGCCTATCTGGCTGTGAGTTGAGCAGTTTGCTCTGTTATGTGTGTCTGCCATGATGTGCAGCCTTGTCTGAGATCGCAAGCACAGGGTCCCCTCATCACGAGCTCAAACTTCCCAACTGTGAGCAAAGTAGATTTTTTTGTCTTTGTAAGTGATGCTTCACCTATAGTGATGAAAAGCTGACTGAATCAGGGACTTAGAGAAATTTGAATATCCAAGGTACTCTTGTTTTTTTTTTGGCGGTACTGGGGATTGAACTCAGGACCCTGCGCTTGCTAGGCAGGCGCTTATTCCACTGAGCTATATCCCCAGCCTATCCAAGGTACTCTTGAAGAAGAACAAAGAAATGGAAAAACAGTTCCCACTATCTAAAGCATTATCATAAATGAGGCTGAGACTATGATATTACAATCTATGGAGAGACTAAAGGCTAAATGGGAGAAAGTTGGGACTATAAACTCATATGCTATACATACATGTGCTCTTCACACACAAGCCCAGGGTGACACCTGAGACCACTGAGGAAATGATCACCTTTGATGAATCCTTTTAGGATAAACCAGGTATCCATCCATATGGAAAAATAAACAGAAAATCAGAGCTCTGACTCACATATCATACAGTAAAACTTTACCTTCATGTAAATCTGTACCATAAAGAAAAAGAAAAATCATATGTAGTTCTCTCGCTATGTAGTTCAGGCTGGCCTTGAACTCATGGACAACTACACCAACGAACACCTTCATGACCTTGGTATAAAGTAAGCTTTTTAACTAGATTACAAATGTGCTGATTATCGAGCCCTACTAAATTAAATTTATGTGCTGCATGCAGAAGGCATGATAAAGAGGGTGTGGAGGGTCAGGATGCTTTTCACTCTCCTGTTTACTGGCGTGGCTCATTGTTCATGGGACCACAGAAGGGGAGAGGGAGAAGAGAGGGTGAGGAAGAGAAGAACAAGCGGGAACTGATGGACTCGGGTGGAACGCGCTGAGAACATCAGAGATGGCCAATGGGAAGATCATATCTCACAGGGAAGAGCATGCCTGAGAGCCCAGGGCTTCAGAGAACACAGTTGCTCCACCATGCAATTCTTTACCATCCTCCCTCCATGGCCTGATCCTCTTTCCCTTTTCCTTCTCTTGCGCCAAGGTAGCTCCTTGCTTTCCTGTCTAGAGTTCACCATCTCTCAGCACACATTCCCCTGCCTCTGCTCCTTAGACCGGCACTCCCTGGAACTCTACATTTGTAAATACAATTATTCTTCCTCCAAGTCAGACCCCTCTCGCTCCCACATGGAATCATTTTTCTAATCATGGAGACATGACACACTGATTCACCTTTGACTCTGTTCTCTCCTTTCCCACCTCCACCCATGGTCACTCAGACACCAGGCCTAGGGACACTTCTCTGTCACGGTCCAGTCCATCTTCTTCACCCTTTTGTGGCATTCCCAGGGCCCCCCTCTGCGCAGCTGCACCTTCACTCTGTCCTCCCGTGACTACACTGGGATGCTCTGCTCCAGCTCGTCCTCTGCCACACCATTTCTCTGCTAATGTATCATTCCAGTGCTTAAACTGTCCAAGGCAGCCACTGCCCAGAGCAAATGTAACATCTCTTCAGGGCCGTCTAAGCCTGTGTTGCATCTATTGCTATCAGAAATACCTCACTCCTCTCTTCCCTTTCCTGCCTGTGTACCCTTAAGGTGTAACATTTACCCTCAAATTTTCTCCCTCGTTTCTGCTTTCTTAAATTCTACTTATTTTTCCGTCCTCTTCTACACTAGATTCACAGCAGCTCAAATTGCTCTCAACTAAAATGCACATAAATCATTCACCTACAGCGTGATCTGCCTGCCTGTGTGTGTGTGTGTGTGTGTGTGTGTGTGTGTGTGTGTGTTAACCCTCCCTCACTAGAGAGTGAGCTGTCCATGGTCAGAAATTCTAGGTCATGTAACTGCACAGCCCTGTGGCAACTAACAGGGAATTCTCTACAAGACGTATGAAAACTAGTTATTCAACAAAGTGTAGGTATGTTACCAATTCTTCTGAAAACCGCAGTTGATTCAGGTAGAGATGATTAAGAGTGCCTCACTTTTTTTAATGAGTCATCTGTCATCTTTATTTTTTAGTCCACCACATTGATCTTCATTAAACACCAGTTTAATGTTAAAAATTTAAAATGTAATTAACCAAAGGGACTGAAATGAAATAAAGGTGAATTAATGCAAATAACCCCTTTGGGTCTCAACAGTTATAAAGGAATAAAATTCACAATATAGGATGAGTCTAAATAAATTGACAAACTAATTGTAAATTAGAAACTCATTACACCATAAATTTCCTTTTTCTTCTTTTATTTTTTGAGACAGCCTCTCGCTATGTAGTTCAGGCTGGCCTTGAACTCATCGCATAGCCTAGGCTGGCCTCAAACTCACAGTGACCCTTCTGCATCAATCTCCCGAGTGCTCAGATTACAGGCATGCACCAACATGCCCAGCTCTAGAAAATTCTTAAGTAAAATGGAATAAAAGCACTGCCATTCCAGGTCTCATATCTTGTATAGAAACATCTCACTGAGGAGTATGCATCTTCCCTGAGACAATTCAAGTTTTTAAGAGGTTATCCAAGAAAATTCCCAATGTGGACATGCAATACCATAACTGAGATATTTTCTGTCAAAGAAATTGCTAAGAGGTCCAAGAAATTATAAACTACAATGGCTGATAATCAATTCTTATTCAATTTTCTCTGGCAGCAGATAATGCATGCTTTTAAAAGAAGGAATGACATCATTTGTAGCAACCAACAAAAAGAGAAGACAACTAAAGGCAAAATTCATGGGACATGAATTATAAGCATACCCTGCATCCAGTTCTCCCTCTCTGTCTCTTCTTTGAAAAGAAAATGCTTCCTGCAATTGCAGGTTTTGCAGTACCAGACTACCTGGGTGGCCATGGCTAGTTTTCTGAGGAGTCGGCCAGAGAGCTGTAGGCCAACAGGAAGTCATGGAGTCTACAGAACACCTATTTCAGCTGATCTAGAAGCACCTCAGCTGTCATTTTGCACCCAGCCAGTTCTCACTTCCCTAGCATGGGAGTCAAATACTAGTGCACCTGAAGGTATTTCCTGCCCAGTGAAAAAAAACAGGAAAAGTCAAGATTCTCCATGCTAGAGGTTCCTGTGTCCACCCCCAGGGGATACCCTGCATGAACCCACTTTCACTTCCAGAAGTTAGTGCACATGTGGATTAGGCTCAGGTCCAGGCTCTTACACTGGGTAAGGGAGCTCAGCCATCTCCAGAGCTTCTTAGCAGTTGAGGAAGGAAAGCTTCCACATCTCTCAGAACACTCAAGAGTCTTCTAGAAGAGTTCAAATTTTCTTTAATTATTCACAGGGAAATCCCTTGTACTTGCTAAGCCATATGCTACATTGTTCCCATCTAAAGAAAAGTTCTTCCATGACTGGAAGGTCCAGACACCCTGGAGCTCATGATGGGAAAGGGTCCTCCTGACTTTCCTCAGGAGGTCACTGTAGGCTGCACAGTCCGCTCCTTTGCCAGTAATCCAGCATCCCCTGCCAGATGCTGTGAAGCTTGGAGGGAGGAAACCCATCTCCTTAGTGTTCTGGATTTGTCAGAACTGTCCCAGGCCTGCATGGCCATGGAGTGTGACTCCAAGGACTGTAGCCAGCTGCCCTGGGCTGAGCAGAAAGGGTAGAGCACACCTGGTCCCCAACAAATGTAGCTGTTCCATGCTTATCCCTGGAGGACACATCGTGGAGCCATGGGGATTTTTCTTATCCCAGCCTCCTTCTGTTACCCAGTGACTAGGGCCACTAATAGAGCTACGCAGAGCAATGAGAAGAATCAGATGTCTCTGCAGGCTCTTGATTTACAAAGTGTGAGAATGACCACCTCCACTCTCTCTCTTACTGACTCACTCAAGCCCCCTTTCCTACAGGAAGAAAGACACAGAGAAGCAAGTATGACTCCAAAACTGGAGACCATGGAACTTATTAATGAGAGAGGGAGCAAAGGGAGCAAAGAGGCAGGACAAAGAGGCAGGAGAGAGAAAGAGAGAGGGAGAGAGAGAGAGAGAGAGAGAGAGAGAGAGAGAGAGAGAGAGAGAGAGAGAAGAGAGAATGACAGAGAGAGAGAAGAGAGAGAGAGACAGAGACAGAGAGATGGAGTCAGAGACAGAGACAGGGCGAGACACAGAGAGAGAGAGACGAGGATGGGGACATGGAGAGAGAGAGAGAGAATAAAAGCATTCTACCTCTGAGGAAGATAAAAAGAGCCAGCTCGTGCACCATGTCTCTGAGCCCTGCCCTTTGGGAAACCCACATCTCCCACCCTTGGATCAAGTTCCACAAGGACCGATCTCATGAGTGACACACCATAGAGTTGTCCATGGGCACCTGGGGCAAATTTAGAGGGAAAATAAAGTCGTGCCATTACCAAAACTAGACACTATGAAGCCCCATGTAGCTCAATAGCCCTCAGGCTATAAGTTATGGGTACCCATAGCCTTCTCTTTTGATATTTCCACAGTGAGACTATCAAAGAGACCTAGTTACAACACAGCCCTCTGCTCCACGAATCCATGTCTCTTCAGCCTCAGTGTCTCCAGGACTGGGGTTGAACACAACCCCAGGGTGGCCCATATGGCCTCTCTTCATGCCACTCCAGGCAGACATTGGGGGCAGGCTATGTCTTCAAATTCCTCTAGCCACCTCCCAATAAGAACAGTGGTGAGGCTGAGCTGCCACAGCTCCCTAACTTGCCTTATGACTGCTTCCACACCACCCACCACTAGGACTTCCCTCCCCTGGCTTCCTGCCTCAGCCTCTTAAAGAACCATAGGCTTGATAATGACTACAGATAATTGTTCCTAACTCTGTTTCTGCTTCTGAAGCTAACTGAGCTCTAGACTACTGTGATTTTCAAACGCTTTGGGAGAACATACTACATCCTGATTGCAGTCTAGGTGCCCAGAGCCCTCTCCCAGTGTGTGAAACTTGTGTCACTATTTTATCAACCTGCTCCAACCATCCAGGTTCACTATACAACAGACAGGTGCCCCTGGCCCTGGGAAGTCATCCCTATAGGATTAGTGACACTCAGCACAAAAGAGCTATCAGATACTCAAACAAGGCACTGGAATTATTTCTTGTTGAGAAAGAAACACAAATTTTGCATGGGTAGTAAGCATTAAACCACACTGCACACACAATAATCAAGCCTAGAATTTGCAAAGGAATAGAAAAGATCTTCAAAACATGGTGAGGCAATGAATTTGAAAACGAACTTGAAAAGAGTGAAATTTACATGGGCATTCTAAGAATGTGTGCAGGGTCAGTAATGCGCATCAAATGAAAAAATAGCTGCAGGAGGATGAGCAGATGGAAACACCAGCACATAAGGCTGTATTATCTAGTGAAACGGCAAGTTTTGTCCATGGAACAATGCATGGGAATGATTAGACTCTGTGCCAAGTGAGGACAAAGCCATGAGCTCCTTTCCCTCATGCTTATAAGGGGTTAATGGATAAAAGACACTGAGGCTCAGGGATAGGACAGTGTCCTTGAGCACAGGGACAGATCACTTTCTACACTTCTGCCTTCTCAGAGTAAGGAGCAAAACTCTGACTCAACTCACATATTCTCAATGAAAGGGAGAAAGCAACATCACCCCCAGGAGGTAAGGTAGGTATGAGGAGGAAAAGAAATCCTGTGTATTGCAGTGAATGGTCTGCTGTTCTTCAAAGCTCAATGCAAACTAACAAAACCCATTTCTTAATATTTAATTTAACTCATTAAATTAAATTAAAATTTTCTCCTTAGGGGAGTGATAATGAAAGCATGTGGAGAAACGCTGACATAGCCTATTTAGAAAAGTTGGCCAACGCTTTCATCAAAAATTAAAAACTTTTATGCATGAACTGATGCTATTAAGGAAGCAAAAAGAAAATCTAGATAACACAAAAATTGCAAATCATGTACTTAATATAGATCTTGAATGTCTGCTATATGAAAAGAACATTTGCAATTCAAAAATAAAAAGACAAGTATTCAATTACAATATGAGCAAAGGACTTGAACAGACATTTCTTTGGAGAAGATATATCCATGGCTAAAAATATGCAACAGACACACAACATCACTAGTGATTAAAGAAATGAAGATCGAAACTGCAACAAGCCACCACATCACACACACACACACACACACACACACACACACACACACGGATGGTGGCTCTAAGCTGAGAAGAAGAAAACGGCAAGCGTAGGCCAGGTGGAAGGAAAGGAGCCCTAGGGGCTGCTGCCGATAGGAATATAAGTGTGGCACTCACTGTGGGAAGCACTTGGTGGTTCCTCTCCAATTGGACAGAGACTCACCATGCACCCCAGCAAAATTGATTTCTAGGTATATACCAAAGAATATTGAAATGCAAAAACTTTTACACAGGTGCTCAAAACAATATTATTCAATATTATTCATAGTAGCCAAACAGTAGGAATAATCCAAATGCCTGCATGGATGAAGGAATGAAGAAATGAATGAACAGAATGTGGTGTACTATGCCATGAAATATTATTCAGCCATTAAAGGGAAAGAATCACCAATATGTGTTACAACATAAATGAATTCACATAATACTATACTGAATCAAAGAAGCCACTCACAAAGCATTACATGTTGTAGGGCTCCATTTATATGAAAAGTCCAGAATAAGCAGACCCATTGAGACAGGAAATAAATTAGTGGTTGCCAGGGGCTAGGAAGCAGGGAGTTGAGAGTAACTGCTAATGGGTGGAGCGCTTCTTTAGAAGTGATGAAAATTTGGGTGGCTTAAAACAATGTTACATTTGTGCAACCTTCTGAATATACTAAAAACCACTAAAATATATGGCTTTAACTGAATTTTATGGTCTGTGAATTAAATCTTAAGATAAATTGACCAAATCATTTGTCCTGAGGAGACTTGCACATGTTCACAGCATGAGATGCGAGTGGAAGATGTCCTTTTGGCTCTTGGACCAGCAAGAAGCATGAGTCAGTTTACAACATCCTGGCCACCTCTCCCCATCCTGCGTCACCTGAGGCTTACAATTTTCCCACTGAAATAAACAAGCAAGTTAATCCCAAGTGAAAGAAACATTTGGTCAGCTAAGATGTTGCGTCTCTCACCTCATTGCACAGCCCCAGTGATTAATCTATTGATTGCTCCCAGCTCCCCCGTTAAGCAAGCATGACCATGCCTGATAGCTGCCGAGAAAATTAATCACAGAGCAGGTCTGGCTAGAGCAGGGAGGAAGGCGTGTGAAATTAGAGGGATGACTCAGATCCACACGAAGATTAGAGAAGAAAAATAATCAGCAGCTGTATTACTCTCCTCATCCTCAGCAGAAGTTCAATAAGTGAAGTTTCCTTTCTCATGCTTGTGAACCAGAATAGGAAAATACCACCAGAAAATGACAGGCATTGTGGGCTGCGGACAAACTGAGTGCTGATTGCGACCTCTTGCAGACAATTGTGCAGCACTGTGTGAAGCGAATTTCCAGTCCCATTCTCCAACTATGAGGCAGATTATCCTCATGCAATTAGTAACCAAGGCTCCTACAATCTGAGTTGCTGTCCTTTTACTTCAGAGTGATTCTGAGAGGTGGTTGTGCTCGTCTTTCTCCAGTTCAGACTTGGAACCCTGGGGCCGAGTGATAGCTGGGCACAATCAGGCTGAGCTGGGGCTTGTCCCAGTGTGTGGCAGGAACTGGTAGAAACACAGGAGACCTCTCAGAGGCGTGAGGGGGCTCCTCTGGGATGGAGACTGAAGAGGGAGTGGCCCCCACACAACTGATCCACCCCCCAAGCCCAACCCCACCTGTGTGGACTGTACCATTCCAGCCCAAGGAGGTTCGGAGCCTGGCATCCCAGCCCCCAGGTAGCTCCTGCCCTCCAGCCCACGCTGCTGCCAACACCAGAGGGAGGCCCTCTCCTTGGCAAAAGGCAGGCTCTACTGCAGGTCCCTGCCTGGCCCTCTCTCCAGTCTCAAAACTCAGAGCCGGATGTCCACCCTGGCTCTAATCCCCCTGCTGCCCTGCAAGTCACCTTCTTTTGTGCTAGTGTCATTGGGAAGAAGGGACAGCTGCCACCCTCCTTGGCAGATCAGCTGCTTCTATCCTTGAAAATGTCTATTCAATCACTAGAATAAATCATCCACCTCCATCCCCCTTGCTCATAGTCACAGGTTTTGAGGCCCTAAAGCAGCACTCTGCAGATACCTCCCATCCCAAATTGTCCCATTCAGTCAGAGCTGGACGCTCCTCCAGGGGACACTTCTGTTTATCGGCCTCTCATTATGGGAATGAGCATGAAGATTTAGCTAAAGCCTTTCAGTCTGCATTTTAATACCCAGTTTCACTAATTCCCCTTTCTCTCCTCTGGGGGGCTGCTGCCTCCTTACCTAGACACAGCCCTGACCTGAGGCCACTAATGAGGGGCTCCTCCTCCTCCTCAATGATCACCCACCTGCTCTCCTGGCTACCAGCCTGAGGGAGCTGTCCATAGTCAGGACAGTCTGACCAGTCTGACGAGACCCCAGGCAGAACAACACAGCAAACTTTCCCTTTCACATCTCTTGTATTTGCAAAAGGAAAAAAATGTATGCATCAGCAAGAGTAGCCATTCCTATTTCCAAAATAGTTTTGTTTTAAATAAATGTAAGAGTTGCAGGAGACAAAAACGAAGTCTCAGCCCTGGTCACCGTCGTTTGAATGATTTCTCGTAGATCGCTGAGGGAGTGTGCTATCTTCTCTAAATCCTTTCATCCCTAAAGAACCAAGCTCGATACCTCCTGGCTCATCTCAGGCATTCTGAAATTCACTGAGGGCTCCTGCACACCCTCTCTGACCACCCTTACTCGGCTTCTGCTCTATGGCAGAATATCACCAAGTGGATAAATTATAAACAATGGCAGAGCACTGACTCCAGTCTGTGGGGACTGGAAATCTAAGGTCCATGGACCATAGCTGTGCTTGCTCACACATGGCATGGCAGCAGGCAGCACAAGGTGAGAGAAATGGGCAAATGAGAGGGAAAGGAACGGAGGGAGGGGGAGAGGAAGAGGGCAGGAGGAGCAGGAGAGATGCAGGAGAGGAAAAGTCTTTCCCTTTCTACAACACAAGTATCCCACTTTCACCATAACTCCTCCACTCCACTGTGTCCATAGCTTCGTCACCTCTAAGACCCAGCGTCCTAACATGACAGCACTAAAACCTCAGCACGGGTCTCAGAGGGGACCCTGGACAATAGCAGCAGTTCCCTCTTTTGCATCGACTTCAGGACGCTCCTTCACCCATTCCACAGGAAGCATCGTTGCTCACGTTAGAATTATGTCGCACTTTGGAACGCACCTTTTCCCGGTGACACCTTGTTTTATTTCTGACTCAGTGACTTCTTCCTGAAGCTGATCTAAACCCAGGCAAGAACTTATCATACACTGAACTCATGTCCTGGGAACCACACAGCAGCCTCCGGAACTGCCTTCTCTTCCTTTTCCTCGTGTGTTTTCATGCATAGTACAGCTATCAACTTGCACAGTGTCACCAGCATCATTTACCAATGACCAGAGCAGGGCACCTCCTTCTTTCCCAATGTTTTCTGCTCTGGTCTTTCTTAATAACCCAGATGTGGCCATCAGAGTAGCATATTCACCACTTATTTGCAGGAGCTCAGGTAGGTGGTGATGTCTGCCTATGAGTGACTGTGTAGGTGGATTCTCGTTCATTCTCTTGCTTACCAAAACCAAGGACCTTGCTCATAAGACAGTGGTCAGGAATAGGTGTTTTCCATGGACTAACACCTAGTAGAATGTAACTGACCAGCCCTTGATGATCCATGTTGCAGCCAGTTGGCTGAGCTGGCAAGCAGCGCAGCTTTGCCTCACATGCTGAAACAGGACTGTAATTAGATTTTCCTATCTTCCTGAAAAAATAAGGGTCAGTTGTCTGGCATACCCAGTCTGATGGCATCACCTTTGCTGCAGGCTTGATACATATGCTGAGAAATTATATGGGGACCAAATGCACACGCGCATTAGGACGTGACTCCAGATTGCTCTCAGTGGTTGGATTCTGTCTGAAAAGAACTGCTGATTTACACGGATTTGCATCTGAAATGCAAATCAGAGTTCCCCACTAGAGAGCAAAGGGAAGATGAAGGCGGCCAGCTTGTGTCTCTGTCTCTAAAATGGGGATCCCACTGGCGTTTAGAATGGGACAAAACCTCCATGATGTGACCACAGGTTTCCCGCTTACAACATGGAAAGGAGCTGATGTGTGTTCCTGGCTTCTTGATTCTGGAGAGTCTGAACTGCTGCCTCTTCCTCTGCACCTGGTGTACATGGCTCCAGCTGACCTGGCTGTCCACACGGGGCAAAGGGGCAAGGCTTGGAGGAGCTGCTATTTCTTCAGAGGAAATCAGATTGACTCTGGTCGTTTCTTGCTTAAAGTAGTGCAGGTCAGTTAGATATCATTAACTCACTGTTCATACAGGCAGCTTCGGATCAGATTATGGTATCCAGAGTCAGAACTGTCATTAGAGCCAAGGGAAGCATGTGTGAGTCGTGTGTGCCATTGCCTCAGCCTTCTGTCCATTAAGTAACCTGTTGAAATATGCATGGCATGTGAAAAGAAAACCTAGGTATAAAAATCTGAGATTTTTGTCACTAAGGAAAATACTCCACACATATGGACGTGAACATGTGATGCCACCACATCATTCTTTCTGGCCCTTCACACATGAAGTTAGAAACAACCACCAGAGAACTCAGCCAAGCTTGCTATGCAACACAGGAAGCTAAAACTGGGAAGGTCAGGCAGCCTTATCCCAGTCACCTGGGAGGGAAGAAGGAGACAGCTTTTTAATTAGGCACAACTTCTTCTTCAATACGGATTTAATATTCAGACTGGAAATCAATGCCTGATTGAAAGCTTCTACACAGGCTTGATCTCAGAGGTTGAAGCACTGCAAACAGGCAAGTGGGAAGACAGCTGACACCACACACCCTGGGAAATTTGACGGAACATCCATGCCAAGGAAGGAGAAACCTGCCACTCCCTCCTCTCTGGCCACAACAAGAGAGGGAAAATCCTTGCTCTGGGTGGATATTGGTCCTGAGCAACAGATCCACTAGGAGCTGTGGGTGCCATGGGGATTCTTTCTCCAGTTGCCCCTCCTTGGAATTTCTTTGCCCAGGAGTGTCCATGCTATGAGGCCAAGAGCACTTGCCAGTTTTCCCCATAGAGCAGGGGAGGCTGTTCATCTGAGAGCAGAAGGGATCTGGTATCTGGAATGCAAGAAAAATTTGAAAAGACAACAAGATGTGTGACCATGGTGTATCATTGGGAGTGCTCTGTATGGCCCACACAGAGTTATCCAAAACCCACAAGAGACACTTGATCAAGGGAAAAGAAGTTAACTCATTCATGGTGTTCACAGTGGTCTTATTTGAGGACAGGTAAATCATGGTTGCATTATTCTTGGAGTCACACAAAGGATGTGTTTAGATATTCCAAGGGCAATAAGGCTACCGTGAATGAAGGAAAAGCTGCCTTTTCCCTTCCCCCATCCATCCCTCTCCTGGGCCCACTAACTCAGCAGCTTGGTGCCTGACTTCCACGCAGATGGGCAGGCACACCTCGTGTGCAGAGTATGCACATTAATCTGTGCCTGGCTTTGTTTTGTGACTAGAGACATCCCCATCCATCAAAGGAAGAGAAGGGGTAGATATAGATCTGCACATAGCACTGTCCCTCTTTTCAAATTTCTTTATGGCCTCACAGTGTGGAGCTAATCCACAGTGAAGTTTTTTCATGTTTTTTGCCTTTCCTCATTGCTTCTCCACCCTACATCCTCTGCCTCCTGGACACCTCACCCCACACTGCAACTAAGAAAAACATGTTGCCACATTCTGGGCATTCTTATACACTCACACACACAAAAACACAAGTCACACATAGCTGGCTGCAAAGGAATAAAAGGTACTATGCCTACTTCTCTGCGGCCTCCTTTTGCACCACAGCAGCACTTGGTAGAGGTCTTCCTGCTCCACCTGGCACTGGGACACGGTTTTGTCATCGCTGCTCTGGGGTCTGTGTAGCAGAGGTCGCTGAGCTTACTTAGCCACAAGTCCCTTACAGATGGGCGATTAAGTGACCTTTGGTTTTCAGCACATCACCATAATAACCTTTTCCATCTATGCCTGCAAAATCCCATGGGGGTTCTTGTCCGGAACATGGGATCCCCAGAGAGAGTGCAGGGAGACACACACAGGCATCCCTAGCTGTGACAGTTGTGGCCTCAGGAAGCACCACCTCACCAGCCCCAGAAGCACAAACCAGGTGGTCTCCATTTTGCTGTCACTTGACTCTGTGTGGAACACCGTTTTTATGTTGATTTGCACCCCTCTGCTGTGGGTGAATTGATCTTCTCATGTTTATGAGTCATTTAGATCTTCCTCTTCACTGCATTTGCTATGTAAATTTTTGCCCTTTGTCTTTGGACTTATTTACTTTGCTAGTGGAGCTGTAAAGCCCTTAATATATTTTAAATAGAGTCCTGGTCAGTGCAGACTCAGGAGCCTCTGGGGAAGGTTTGTACCTAAGCCCAAGCTCTCTATAGCTGCACAGCCTCAAACCATGACCCACTGCTCTGTACCTTGATTCTTCCTGTCTAGGTTGGAGAGAGATTAACTCCTTCCCACTAGGGACACTCTGAATAAAAACATTTATCACACAGGATTATAAAGTCATCTCTTTATGTGGGATACTTAGATTTAGCAAAAGTTTTTAATTGTCTTATCTTAAAAATGTGTAATTGGTTTCAAACCCACCATGTCCCCAGCCTGCTTGGAGGAGTGGACACCTCCTCCATCTGAACCAGGATAGTCACAGGCTTCTTAGCCCAGGAGGGAGCTTCCCTGTAACACCCACCTCCCAGATGTTCACTACACACTTGACATCCTCCCCAGAGTTTCATATTTTGCCCAAAGTTCATTCCAGTTCCCTGCAGATGTGTGAGGGGAACCCTGTGCACAGGTGCTGGGCAGGACAGAAAATCCACAGCCTCTCCCGTCTCCTCCACTGCTGCCCAAGGGCTTATAGCAGTAAAGTATGAACAATGGAGAGGGGTGTAGTGATACTTTTGATTTCTTCAGTACTACCAGGAGCTTCTTCTTGGGCTTAATGCCTTGATTTGAAATACAATAAATAGTTATTGTTGTTTTTTCAAATATTTCAACAGAAAATTACAGGTACACAATGCTTTTCAGTGATTGCTAGTATATTCTTTCTAGTTTTCCCATGAAATAAGTTGTTCTGCTAGGGGTAGATGAATTACTATTAGGTGTTAATATTAACTATTTGCCTCTGGGCAATGACTTTGTCATGTTCCTCGGGCATTTTCTCCCTGCTGCTCATATTTGACTAGTATCAATTTCTGACTAATGATTCTACTTTGTAATTAACTGCTTTGCTACATAAAAGCAATACAAATTAATAGAACTCCTTTGTATTTAATTGCTGAATTACTGTTTTTAAATTGAGGTTGCAAATCATTTTGGCAAATATACATTGTTATGCTTTTTATTGCCAATGAATCGGGAAATTAAATTAATGGTTAATTGATTAATTCCAGTTGGAGGCAGTAACCAATATTGGCTACACTGGTCTACAGCTGAATGGGAAACCCATCTTTCCATCTTACTGTGTATTATCATATTTTCTTCCAGGCTCAAAGTGGAAAAAAGCTCACAACATTTTCCAAAACAGACACTACGGATCATTCACTAGACTGTCTGCACAGCCAATTTGTTTCAGACCAGAAATAGCCATCTGCACTCTGCACCTATTTTGCACATAACTCTTCTTAACTAAAGAAGACAGAGTGAAAACACTTTATAAAGTGGCCTTTCCTGTCAAGGGCAGAGTCTGTGATAATCTTTTGTGCCCTTGTGACACTCTGCAGAGGCTTAAGATGTGTTGGTCCATTCCAAACTCATTGTGGCTGGAGCTTTCGACTGCTGTCTTGACAAGGGTTGGCCTCATAATGCCGTCTGGGGCCGAGCCACCCTGCATCCTCCAGCTCTGAAACCCTCCAGCAGGGATGAAGCGCTGCATAGCACTAGGTCTGGAATTAGAGACCCTCCATCTCCTCACCCTCTTCCATCTTTCCAATTGGGTCCAGCACTAGGTATATTCTCACCTGGGCTTCTGGAACCACCAAGTCACAAGTCTCTCCACCTCTCACCACTGCACCCTCCACAGTTCCAGTCCCCATCACTTCTTCTCAAGAGATGAACCAATAGTTTTGCAGACAAAGCCCACAGTTAGAGTCTGCCTTCCGCGTCTGTCCTTACTCTGGCCTCAGCAGCCTGGTCGTGATCTTTTTTCATTCCTTCCACTGCCCGGTCTCAACCACCTGGCCAGACATAGGGGCTCCTTACTCTCTCCGGACTCGCTTCATGGGCTCTCACAGACATGTCTGTCTTCAGATAGAGTCTTCAGCCCAGGGGAAGTGACATACAAACTATTTCCCATGCCCCTCAGCCACTGAAGCTTCCCCTCGTTCACCCTTTCCTGCAGATCTCTTCTGGTGTGAAGATCCAGTGAAGCATGTCCAGCAGACCCTATGCCACTCATGTGCCCTTCATGGCCCCAGCACTGTGCAGACCTCAGCTCAGCAATGTGGGGAGCTGGCAGCTCAAAGCTCAGTCCAGCACTGGGGCAAGGTTTTGGCTGAAGAGAGACCCCTCACCCACAATCAGACCTTATTCCCAAGGGTTCCCATGCATAATAACTGGTCAGTGATGCAGAATGAAGACCATGTCCCCTCTCCTCAACAGGTAGCAGCTGAAATGGACCTGTTCTCAGCACCAGAGTCCCTGCCAGGATCCAGGTCTGACCCAGGCCTTCACTGGAACTGCACAATAGTTCAACTGCTGGGCCTGCTGCCTTCACTACCCTGCTAGTGTGGGCCTGGAAGCACTTCCAGAAGACTTTCCCCACCTGGCTCTTGATGATGGATGGGCTGCCAAGGACACCTAGCACCAAAATCTCTCTTGGCAGCTCCTGGAGGCCAGGGAACATTTCTCAGGGCCAATTTCTCATCTTACAGAGCCAGCTTCTGCCTTCATAACTAGAAGATTCTACAGATTCCATCTGCAACAAAGGAAGGAGAAGTATTCTACGAAGCAATGGAGACTGAGCTCTAGGCCAGAACACACAGGCAAGCAAGATACCCTCAGGAAGAAGCTGAGCCAGAAATGGGCTATGTAATGTTCCTCTCCTTTTCCAAGTTTACATTTGATGAGCAGAAGGTATTGTATAGCTCATTTTCAGTTTTTTCCTGAGGAGCAGAGTTCAGCTGGATCATGGACTCATCCAAAGAAACATGACCTATGTCACACTGCTCACTGGGGCTGGAAGCCTGGGACAAAATATTATGTTTGCCAGGGTCAAAGTTAACTATAGAATTCACCTACATAGACATCTCTCCGTGGGTTCTGTTATCACATAATGAAACCCTTGGGGATTCACGATGCACAGAAGAGGAGAAAGTGCTGGGACATAAATGGCTCAACTTCCTGAGGCTTAGCCCCTGCAGATGCCACAGCCCCCTCTTTCCCACACAATGTTCGGGTGGTCACGTTCCACCTGCCTCCAGCAGCACTCAATTTCTCCTGCTGTTACTGCCGACCAGCTGCAGTGCTGAGCATATTCCAAGGACCAGGAACCATGGTGGAGTTTTGCACATATATACTTTGGCTTGTTTAATGCTCACAAAAGCCCTGGAAGATTAGTGTAATTATAGCTGTTTTACAGATGAGAAAATTGGGGCTCACAATATCAAGTAATTGAGTCAAGGCCTTAAGCCAATAGGTGAAACAGGGATGATGCCTGTTTAATATCTGAGTGTTTGCTTGTTGCAGCCAGTCCCGTCCCTAGAGCACACCCTGCAGGACCGCATGTTCTTCAAAGCAGGAGAGCATCATGCTGGTTACCTCATCCACAGGTGGACTTGGCCACATGTCTCACCTTCTGTGTAAGATCAAGGCTAACCTGGCATGTTTTTCTCTTGTTGGCAACAGAAATGACAGACACAAGCCCCATCACACCACACATCTCAAGCCTTTGACCACATCATGCCCTCTAGTTTCTCTAACCAAGGAAAATTCAAAGGACATCCAAAGTGGAGTGAGCCAGACCACAGGGTTCTCACTGATCACCTAGTCTAATGTGAGATGACAGTGTGTTCTGGAAGGTCCGCTGATTATTCACAGAAAGAGCCTCCACTGAGTCACCCTGCCCCAGCCCTGCTGGCCACTCTGCAGCCTCAGCCTACTCTCATTAGAACAGCACAGGAAACACACATCACTTGCAAAATGCAAAATAAATACTTCAATCCAAAGCATAACATCCTTTTTATTATTCATTGCTTCAGATTATCCAAACTTCTGCTTCATTTTATTGACATGATCAGTCAACATATGCTCTGGTTTGGAATTATCTCTCCGCCATATGGAAGGCTATTTTTCAGACAAACATTTCAGCTATGGCCACCCCTGCCTGATCCAAACTAATACATGGCAAAGGGATTATGGATAGTATCATTGTTATCAAAGTCAACCTGTTTGGGGAAATCGAGCATGTTAATGATAAAGACAAAACACATATAGAGTAAAGAATCACTAGATCCATAGTAAGCAATGATACATGTGTGGATTTATTAGTGTGATTGCATTTATAACCATTTCAGTGATGAGCTACACATACCTAACAGAAATGCTTGTGACATACCCAGTAAACTGAAGAGGGTAAAAAATCATTGGCTAACTCAGAGGCAGAGCCATAGAGAGTAGTGTTATGGCTCCCTGCAGCTGTGACACCTGACAGCATCAGCCAGCACCATGAAGAGACTCAGGCAGAGAAAGGAGGGCAGTGTTCCTTGACACAGAGACAGACACAATCAAGTTCAGATTCTGACCTGATGGGCACAGCTGGGGAGCTGTTCACAAGCAAACAGAGTGTGGTGATTGCTCACACAAGTGGTTTCCGGACTCATGGAGGGTCTGCTTGTGGGACATCAAAGAGGTTCTGGAGCTCTGAAAGCCAGTGGTCTGTCTGAGCTCATCCAACAAAGCTCCTCCCACCCCCAAGATCCTGCAGGAGGTCACACAGAGTGCCTGGGCTGAGACCCTGGATTGTGAAGGTTGGGGAGCAACAGACAGCAACTCCAGATCTGTCTATGGCACAGAAGGAGAGTGACAGCAACACTGTGACTGTCTTCAGGTGTCCAGCCTGCGCTCAGTGTCCTCTACCTGGAAGGGCATGGTTACAACTGGGCTTTCCTTCCCAGTGCTTCTGTAGGCCACATCACGCATCATCAAAGTTCTTCCTCCTGTTCACCCCATTCTACTCCCTCAACTTGAAAGGGCCCATTTCCCTCTGTTTTTTCTATTTTGTAATAATGATTCCATGCTGTAATAACACTATAATTAAGGTTCCTGTGTTTGGTACAAAGAGATAAGTCCTAAGAGTTTGTGTGGCCAGGGAGGTGATGGTGTCCCAGGGCATCGCAGCCTGGGGACACAAGATGGCAGTCTCTGTAGAAGCTGCTCATGGGGACAGGGGATGGTACTGGAACAGATATGCAGACAAAACCCCAACAGCACAGTGGCCTGCAAGATAAGAGAAGAGGAGAGCTTGTTCAGGAAGAGGGAAGCAAACTGAGATCATTAGACTCCAAGAGTGGCATCAGATACAAGAATTTGAATGCCACATGGTTTCCTGTATGAGAAACTTAAAAAACTGATTCCTTAAAGGGGAGATGCTGGGAATGCAAAGGTGGACTCATGCGCAGAGAGAATGAGGTCAAGAGAGAGATGGAGGTCAGGGAGAAGGGATATAAAGGGACTGAAAATGGTCCTGATGTGTTGTATGCAGGAACCTATGCCCCAGAATGAATCTTCTGCATGCCAAACATACACTAAAAAAATAAAGAGGGTTAACAAGAAAAGCCCTGAAAGCAAGAGCTCTGCTACCTCAACACCTGCCTTCCTACAGCGCAAGGGGCTGGGGGAGTGTCTTCTCTCAAGTGGCCCTGCTGTGAGGGCAACATACTGGTTTACAAATGAAAGGTGACCTCTGTGTATGTAAATTTAAGATATAAGAGAAAGAGAAACATGGATAGTGGGGTTAGGGGAGGAATCATTTGAATAAGCCTGATTCTCAAAAGAGAACAGATGGAAATGATGAGTCCCAAGACCCAGTCTGTGTCCACTCCACGCCAGCACACTTAGTGAAGTGGGGAACCCTCTCTAGGGCATGTGCAGCCTCAGCACTGAGGTTGGCAGGACCCTGCAGCAGCGCCCCATTTCTATAAGCCCCCCAAACCATTCCCAACAATCTCTCAGAATCGACATAGATAAATCTATATTCCAGAAAAGGACAGATGCACAGGAGAGAAGACCTGGGGTGGGTAAACGTGTGAGGACACAGACAGGGGAAGGGGTCCTCATGGAGACAGTAGCTGCCACTTGGAAGAAGAGCACCCTGGGCTGGGCTGGAGGATAGTGGCTCTGGAGAGAGCAAGGCCCAGCCCCGCTGCCAGAGAAGATGAATTCCTCCCAGGTGGCGAAAAGGGGCTTGGAATTAATGAGCAGTCATGGCCTCTCCTTGGGTCTGGGTAAATCCATTTGAAACTGCTTGTTCTCTTTTGAATTCTATTGTCAAAGGGAGCTTGAGCCATGAGAGGGAAAGTCACTGTCAGAGAAGATGATACGATCTTTTGGTTCAGCCAGAACAAAGA
This sequence comes from Dinomys branickii, assembly GCA_004027595.1. NCBI lineage: Eukaryota > Metazoa > Chordata > Mammalia > Rodentia > Dinomyidae > Dinomys > Dinomys branickii. The sequence goes on from PVLD010014151.1 coordinate 44,310, forward strand.
TCCCCTGAGGAAAGCCTGACCTGGGGAGATGTGGAGAGGGGAGTAGAACTGCTCCTTCACAGCTAAGCAGCATTGCATAGCCATGGGTCCTATCTGGGTTTAATCAGGACCCAGTTTCCAGCCATGTCCACACGATGGTGTCTAGCCATCAGTCACTGGTCTCCTGCACCACAAAAGACATTGCAAATGCTGTTAGCAGGTCACAGGTTACCCAGAAAACAGACCTAATAAATACCCTAGAGGGCAGAGGTACTGGCTACCTTCTCACTCTGACAAATCCTCAGGCTGGATGTCTCCAAATCTGCCTGCACCTCTCAATCACCACCCTGGCTTCAGGAATCACTGGGGTCAGAGTCCCATACCCAGGATAGGGTTTCATGATGAGAGAGACTGCAGGGTTTGGAACTTCCAGGAGAGTCTTCTGCGTAGACAGATGGGAGCCGTTATTGTAGGCCAATCTTTTGCTTTTGGATCTGCTGGGTGTGGTAGCGGAATGTCACATGGGTGCCAGCAGAAGCAGCCATGGTGTCTTCCACAAGGTTATTCTCAGACCTTGACATTAACTCTTCCTGGGGACATGCTTGACTGGTTTACTGTTAGTAAGACCCAATCTGCAGTTTGCAGTGTAAGATCTCAGAGCCAGGGAGAAGCAGGAGAGGCTCCATATGCTATAGAAACAAAGGACCCCAGCTCCACCTCCTCCCTCAGCAGGACACAGGAGGTGAACACCCAGCTGACCCAGGAGGCACCTCCAGGCCAGCTGCATCTGCCTGCCCTCTGCCCTGTCCAGATTAACCCAGCCCCAGCCCTGCCTACCCTCCTCCCCTCGATGAGGGCAGGGTGCCCCTGTTCCCCTCCTTTTTTCTGTTACCCCTTCCTCCTCCTCCCCCGGGGCAGTGCAGTGACTGCATTCAGGTCCCCTGTTCTTGATCTGTTGGCCCGCACCTCCTATACCTGTCTCTCAAAACCACCCCTGAACCTACATCACTGAAAACAGGGCCTGAGGGCCTGTTGTCCCCAGGCCAGTGCCCAGCATAATCTTTGGGCAAGAGCTGAGTCCAGCACTGCATCCCAAGGCAGACCAAACAGGAAGCTGGTCAGGCATGAGATGTCCCTCTGCAGGGGGCTGATCTTTCTCTTCCTAGGAACAGAGCTCCTGCTCTCATGGGGATTTTCTTTTGTGGTCAGATTCCCTTTGTTTAACTAGGGGGTAACATTCAGGACAGCATGATACCACTTCGCAGCCCATTAGAAAACTGAAATCTGGCACTTACAGGTGGTGTCCCAGATTGTCTGCAAGAGCTGTTGATATTCAGGTTCCATGTATCTCAGGTGAGACCAAAGCTTCAGAGAGTACAATCCCAGCAGTCACTGCAGAGCTATGGTGCCCCTCTCCATAGCAGGGTGGATGGAGCAATGCATTGCAAGGGCTGCAAGAGAAACCCAGCTTAGGGGGAGAGGTGACAGCTCACTCTGAAGAGGGCAGACATTGTCTTGTGAAGAGAAGCCCAACCAAGGCCAACACTGGATTCCAAGCTGGCTGAGAGAAAGTGGAGGTTCTCATCTATTAAGGAATCACACCGTGCATGCTGGTAATCCCTGGCCTTCCTGCTCCAAGGCTATTGGTTGGCATCTGAGGCTGAGGGATGGTGGTCGCTAGCTGTGTGGACTCACTGGTGGGAGAAAGACAGAGTATGAAGTCCACTTTACATGCTCTACCACCTGACCAAGAGCTGAGCCCTGTGCTTCCAGAGCTGCCTCTGCGTAATCAACAAGTGGACCATCCCACCCAGGTGCCTGGACCCACTGATAACCCACAGGCATTATTCCCATGGGACCCCTGAGGTTTGTACATCTCTAAAAGACCACATTCACCCTCAGCAATCCATACACATACACAGAGTTCCTATAAATCTTGTTATTTCTTAAGTGATATGGAAGCCATGGGGGCCTTCTGCTCTAATACTTGGTCTTGGATCTTGTTCTGGACACAGCTTTTCAGACCTGTGTGATTTCTTGAGTGAGATTACTTATAAGAGAGGGCTCCTGGTTGGCACTGGTCACCAGAAAGACTAAGGCATGATTAGAAGCTTAGGACCTTCACCACCTCCCCCAGTCTCTGGAAGACAGAGTTTAGAGGAGTTAATATTTAGTCATTGTGCCTGCATGATGAAGTCTCCATAAAAATTCTAGAAGCGTGGGGTTTAAAGATCTTCCGCGGTGAAGACACAGAGAAGTGCCTGCAGGAGGACCTCAGAGAAGGCAGGGAAGCTCTGTGCCTTTTCCTACCTCGCCCCATGCATACCTTCCATCTGGCTCTCCAATTGCACCTTTCATCATATCCATTATTAATATACTAGAGCAGTGAAAATCAGAGTTTCCCAGAGTTCAGTGAGGAATCTACAAAAATCATCAAACTTAAGAGGCATCGTGGGAACTCCAGTTATAATGATGGGATTTACCACTGGCCTCAGCAGTGGGGACAGCTCCAGAGACCATGTCCTATACCTGTGGGGTCCACAGGAAATCCATTAGTGTCTGAATTGAGTAGACTTGTGAGATACTCAGTTTGTGTCCACGGGAGAATTTCTTGATTTGGGGAACACACCACACACATTTCAGCGAGAAAAAGAGGTTTGGCTGAGAGGATTGTTGTCAATCCTTTCAACATGATGTTATAAGATACATGCTAGGTGTTGAAAAAACGTTTGAATATATGCTATAAAATTATTTTTGAAATGTTACACATACATAAATGTCAAAAAAATCAATACTCAGAGATAATCATCAAGGATTTCTCATCACAGTTCAATACAGGAGGTGATCCAAATGCTCATCTAAGGGGCACTGTTACAAATATGCAGACAGTAGTATGCTATGTGAATGTTTAAATACATAGGTAGATGGACAAATCCTTTTCAGTTTATCCTAAGATGAGCAGACATCTGTTCCATGCTGTGACTGTGCCTCCTAAACCATCAGGCTAAAGGAATCTACTAAGAAGCATAAAGATAATCTCTTTCAGGTATCTTCAGACACACCAAATATCTAGTCTACCAGCTGCTAGAGAGAGAGCAGTTTCCACACCAGGCACAGAATGAGACCATCCTCAGATTTCCCAGCACTGACTCCTGGTAATTTCCTTTGAGCACACAATTCTAATTCCAACACTTTAGCCCTGGGGTTTAAAGGAAAATAAACATAGATTCTGAAATGCCAAAATTCAAAGTTTTCATTCCCTGTTTCAGAAAGTTATTCAAGGATACACTCCCGTCAAATGAGGAAAAGAAAAGATAACAAGTTCAAAAACAGAATCTAATTTCATGAAGAAACTGCAGAACAGGTTACAGCTGATGTGAGAAGATATCCAGCTAAACTAGCATTGAGGGTACTTTGCTCAAAATTAGTCTCTTAGGAAAACAGAATGTGTGAAATTAGAGACACAATGTAAAAGTTTGTTAACAACAACAGAAAAAAGAAGACAAGCAGGATATATTCAAAAAGCAAAAAACAAAATCAAGATGAAAATAGGAAGCAAATGAAACAGCACAACTGTGAGCAAGTCAATGAGATATAAGAAAATATAACCCATTTATCACAGATGGCAGAACATCCTCTGTTGAGTGACAGGATATATGTAGGGTCACGCCGTGCTCATGACCCTAAATCTGTTAAGAAATGTAGGATTAGTATAATACCTGGCTCCTCAGGGAATCATAAGCATATAAGTCTCCCCAAAAATTCTGCAGATTTTTATATAAATTGATAAAATATGCAAAAATAATAGGGAACTTCAAAGCAGACTAAATTTTATCAACCTTTACAACAAGAAAATAAAATATAAAAATTGGGAGGAAAGGGGAAGAAATTAATGATTATAGCACAGAACTCAGACATCAAGAAATACTTCCAAAAGTTGAAGACTTAGATTGTCTATTTTAAAAAAATCTGAGGGCAGTGAAAAGATTCTGTCTAATACTATGCATTTGGGGAAAAAAGAAAAAAAACTCAGAACTACACAACACAGTAAACCCTACTGTAAACTATGGACTTTAGTAATAATGTATCAGTATGGGTTTATTGATTGCAACAAAAGCACCACACCAACTGAAGACACTAACAACCGGAGAGATTGTGGGTGGAAGTGCCGGATGTATGGGAATTTGGAACATTATGTTCATTGTTTCTCTCCCTAAAACTGCTCTAAAAATAATGTCTATTGTATTAAAGTAACAGCCCGTTGAGAACCAAAAGTAATAATATGATAACTTAAAACTAATCCAAGTTAAAAGGAATACATGGTGTGATCAAAATATATGGTGAATGTTCTAAAAAATTCTAATTATTTCACAAAAGACACATTGCTATTGATCCCCTTCAAAATACTGTCCCTTGATTTGAACATGCTCATCCTGCTTATACCAAGTACTGAAGCCACTCTAGGAGTCCTCTTTCCTGAGTGTCCTAACAAGTTGTGATAAAAAAACACAGTGAATGCTGTGATCTGGTGCCGTCCAATGGAAGCCAGCCTCATTAAACCATGGTGCTGTGCCCTCCTCCTCTTAATTCACTGGATGTGGCACTGTGTGGCTTCAGGCCCTTCTCCAAAGTCAAAATAACCATGGAAGGGAAATGTTTTTAGTCAGTTCAAGACAGCCAGGCAGCCACAACAGCACAACTAAAGACACTCACAAAGGAGGACTTCAGAGCTGCTTCAGAAGGTGGCAAGCATGAAGGGAGGAATGTGTTCAAAGACAAGGGTTTCATGACACTGTGTCTTTGGTGTAATGTTTTAATTTAAGCATTCACTGTATTTGCTAATCACACTCATCACAGAACCAAAACACATCTCATAAAGGGCCATGAACACACAGCCTGGCCCAGCCATGCTGGCACATAAAACTCACAGCGAACAGTGTTCTAGAATCCAAGGAAAACAGTCCAAGGGGTCAGCCACGTGGATATGCAGAAGAAAGCTGCAGAGATGGAGACCCCAGAGCCACACTCATGCCTGGTGGTGAGAAGGCCCAGGGTGGCTCCAGTAAGAGTGGCTCTGGAAGCTTTGAGCTTCTACCACAAATCTAATTTCAAAGAGTGCTCTATGGTCTCCGCCTTGAAACTTGGGCACTCACCTCTTTCTCTTCATGCCCTCTGCCGCCCACTGTCAGATGCCAGTGCGTGAACCCCAGGGCCTCCCATTTCCACCTCCTCTGGTCCCCTGCTTAATGCTGACCCTCTATCCCAACAGTCTGTTCCCAGGTGGGCCAGTATCACAGACTGCCTGGGTCCAGAGCACTCAGTGTCACTTTCTGCATTATCTCCTGGCAAAATCGTCCTCTCTCCTGCACCCTGCCCAGACCCCTAAAGCCGGAATGCCCCCACTAGTGGCCGCAGTGCTGAACTGAGTCAGCTGCTTCCCGCAGGACTCTGTGACAGTGACAGTCTTGGGTCCCCAAGTGTCCTCTTTGGCACCCTGTGAAGATGGGCTCTCACCAGTCAGGTGTACACAGCACCTCTGCATTGAGGACTTCTCAACCAGCTGAGCAAAAGTGTGGGCAAAGATCACACCTTCCTGTTTGATCAGGATCCTGGACACCTTTTAGAACTCATGCTTAGTTGGGTCACATGAGTGTCTGCCTTCTGTCTGAATTGCAGGTTTCAGCCCTAATTTCTGTAATTTTTACAGCCGCACCTAGGAATTTCAACAGCACTAAACAATTTGCTCCCCAGAATAACACAACTGATTCCAGTGTTTTTAGAAGGAAAACTCAGAAAATGCACAGCACCTCAGAGGGGAAGGGATCGAAGGGGAAACAAGTGGCTTGCAGGAGAGGATGCCCCGCTGAGGGCATCTGAGGCCCCAGGGTGCTGGCAAAGTAGCCGCAGAGCACATCTGGAGATGCCCAGGGCCAGCCTCCTGGCTTCCCTGCCAGCAGGGGAGCGCCCAGGAGTCTCAGTGGTCCCCCTCTGTGCCTCCTCCAGCAAGGAGGCTGACAGCGCCTGGTCTGCCCAGCCCTCTAATGAGCAGCTCTGGGAGAGCACACACTGGAGTCTTGATCATCCACACTTCGCCTCCGGTGCTTTTAATCAGCACTAAGAAGTTGCCTGTAAAACTGACACTAATTACCCATCTCTGAGAAACAGGTATCTGGTTTACGGCAGCCCTGCACCAACCAGGCCATAAACAATTGTTGCTTCCATCTGTTCAGAGAGAAGTGCCTCTCCTTGTGGTCAGATAAGGTGTGGGAGCTTGAAGGAGTTGCAGAAAGGAGGAGAGGGCAGGAGAGAAGAAAAGAGGGGAGGGAAGGAAGGGAGGGACAAAGCATCTGACAGGGCAGGCTGCAGCTCCCATGGAGAAACAGTCAACAGCAGTGCCCCGGCTGCATGGCAGCTGCTTGCACAAGCACAGCCCCTGTCTCTGCTCAGAGCAGGTCCTGGCTCCCCAGCAACATGGCTAAGTCCAGCCAATAAGGATGCTGGTCTCCCTGGGGTCCCACTCCTGCAGTCTCTGAGGGCTCCAACTGGCCTCATCCCTCATCCTGGCAGGGGCTTCCCCCAATTGCACCCGATCCTCACATCCTAGACTTAACCCTTGGAATTACATCAGTGTCGGTGTCCCATGGACCCTGCCCTCCTGGCTGCACAGAGCCCTGCACCACCCTGCAAATGACAGACCTGACTCTTCCCACCCAGACACTCTGGGCACTTGGAGGTCCCAGGGAAGTGGATGCTGTCGCATGCTCTCCTGTTAGCCCAGGACAGAGGTGCCAAGGAGAAGACACAGCTGCTGGCCTACCTTGGAGCTGTCTGATTTCCTGTTCAGGTCAATACAAGCAGGACAAGACAGAAGCATCTTCCAATTTGTCCTCCATTTCCATAGATACCACAAAGCATCCAATTGATCTTGGGGACCCAGTCTTATTTCAACTGCTTACTGAGCTCAAGGGCAAACCCCTTACCAGATATTTGATCCTCACATGGGACCCCCATTAGGAGAAGAAAGGGAAGAAGCGGGGAAATAGGAATGAGGAGACAGAAATAAGCCACGGGGAGATGGGGGGTGGGGGTTGCCTGGGTCCTGAGAGTCTGGCTTGGCTTGTGCTTGGTCACTGAAATACCAGAGCCCCCACCCTTTCCAGTGATCCCCTCTGCCCTGCCAGAACCAGCTGAGTTGGGTTTCTACAACTTTTAAACCAAACAAGTCCTTTCCTATTTGGAGGGACTTACTTTATTTTTAAAATCAAGTTTACTTATAGTTGTTTTTGAAGAAGTGCAGTTGTGATTCTCACAGTGATAAAAGCTATGGGTGTTACTTTGGCTCGCCCACTTCTGCTAAACAGAAATCCCAGCAAGGAGGTCCCTCTCGGGTACAGTCACAAATGTAAACAGCAGCCCTGCATCACTTGGAAATCTGTGAAAAAAGAGGCATTCCCTGTGGTTTCTGTGAAAACAGTGCACCCACTTTGCACCACCAAACTGCTTCATAGCAAGGCATCACCGAGGGTACAAAGGTCAGGCTTTAGCCTCCTGTACCCATTACCCCAGGCTGGGAGCTCCACGCGAGGGCGCCATCCCAGCGCCTTCTTCCCGCTCCTGACCAGCCGGTCTTGAGCATCCTGCTTTCCACACCCGATATCGCAAGGAGTGGGCAAGATTAATGAGCTCATATCTCAAAAATTTCTCAGAGCCCTGTGATGAAACATGGTGAATAAATACAATATGCTGCTCCACACACTGTGAGTTCTTAGTGGGAGGATGGGTTCAGGGAACAAGCCCTCACTCCTCCCCTGGGGTTGGGACTGTCTTACCTCCTGCCACCCCTGGGTAAGGGCAAGGTGGAGGGCAAGGGGTGCAAGGAGTGTGGGCGGGCCCTTTCTGAACATTCAGGCTGGCCCAGGAGGCTCCGTCCCTGCTTCTGGCCCGGTGCCAGCCCATTAAGAGCAGAGGAGAATGATTTATTCCTATGCTCACATTATATCCACACATAGAGTTTGGCCCTGCAACGACAGGCCAATGCCAAAATCTGTTTAATTCCTTTAAATTTTTGTATTTATTTTAATTAAGCACTAGCAGAATGCCATTTGCAGTGGCATATTGAATATCTTTGTAATTAACAATACCAAGCCGGAGAGATAGGCTTCCTCCACATTCTTTAATTAACTGAAATAGTTCAAGGACGAATCAGCGATGATTTCTTTATCAGAGCGTAGGGGCTGGGGAATATGGTCTTTACTGGCAATACATGTGGGTTTTGAAAATGCAAGGATCTATCAGAATATATTTCTGTTTTTAGTCATTATCTGAAGTAAGAAAGATTAGCACATGGGTTGCATTAAATATTTTGAGTTAAAAAGAAACCTTTGTTCAACATAGAAAGAAGACAGAAATTCTAATTTGCTTGATTGGGGTAAATGATAATGACAATTTAACCTGCTCTGAGTTACAAAGGTCCAGAGAGCCAAATGGAGTCCAAAATTCTGGTCTCAACTCTCCTCTTAAAGATTCCCAGTGTCAGGATGTGTCTTATGAGTCTCTGACTTCATGCCTTTGTGTGACCCTTGTTCTTTCCTCTCCAACACCCCCCTTGAAGCCTCCCAAACCATTCATGTATTTCAAAGCAACTGTACGTGTGCCTGTCTGTCTGGTGAGCTGTGATTAATTCCTTTGTGTCCATTGGATGCTGTTTCCTTAGCGGCAAAAGTGAGCATTGATCAGTCTCAAGTGCTGATGCTACTTGCCCACTCTCAGAGCCATCTGGCCCTTCTCCAACTCACTGTGGGCACAGGGATGCAAGGTTTGTGGTAGCCAAGAAGCATCCACAGGAGGCAGGTCCTTGCCTTTGCCCTAGAAAAGAGGCTGGGCTCATTGACGCACACCTACAGTACCACTGCTGTGGGAAGAGGCCTGAGGATTGCAAGTTCAAGCCCACCTTGGACAGCTTAGGGACTTAGTGAGATCCTGTCTCAAAATTTAAAAAAAGGGAAGCTGGGGACATAGCTTAGTGCAAAGGTCCTGGGTTCAGTCCCCAGTTCAAAGAGAAAAGGGAAAGTAAGTAGGGGGAGGGGAGAAGAGGGAAGGGGAGGAGTGGAGGAGGGGAGGGGAAGGAGAGAGGAA
>PVLD010014152.1:0-35492 GCA_004027595.1 Dinomys branickii
TTTCCCACGTCTCGCCCCGGCAGCCTGGTCCGCCCTACCACATCTCCCCCGGCATCTCAGAGAAATACGCCCAGTTTAAACTTCCCAGCCGAGGTTCCGGCATTCACGCTCACCAAGTCTGTCTCGAGCTGGTGGTGTTTATTAAGGAGGTTCGCTCCCTTGCTGCTCACCCGGTCGCCATCTTCCCCGGATCTCTCCGCTGCTTTTCTGACGTTGCTCTTCTGCTCTGCTTCTGGCTGTGTAAACTAAGCAGTTCTCCTCCGTCATACTCTCCTCTCCTCACAGTGCTTCCTTGAGTTGCCAGCCCTGTACTTACTGAATCCTCTGTGAGCTCAGCTAAAACTCCTCTCCTTTAAGTTTTGGGTGTCAGATACCGTGTTCAATAACAGGAAAGCTGACCAATACAGGTAGCGTAAGTCAGAGTTCAAAACCAGCAATCTTAATTTATGCTATACACAAAACAAACTAAAAGCAGATTAAAGATGTTGATGTAAGATTCCAAGTATAAAATTCCTAAAAGAAAGCTTCAGGAAAATGCTTAACTGAAATTGGCAGGGACTTCTTAAATATGACATCAAAAACACGAGCAATAAAAACAAAAGTAGACAAATGGGACAAGAGTGAACTTAAAGCCTTTGGTGCTTTGAAACACACAATCAACAGGGAAAAAGGAACTTATAGATTGGGAAAATGAATTTGAAAATTATGTAGGGCTGGAGATATAGCTCAGCAGCATAAGCACCTGTCTGGCAAGGGCAAGGTCCTGAGTTTGATTCCCAGTACAAAAAAAAAAAAAAAAAACAGAAAGGAAGGAAGGAAGGAAGGCAGGCAGGAAGGGAGGAAAAAAGGAAGGAAGGAAGGAAGAAAGAAAGAAAGAACAAAAATCCCTGAAAATCATGTATTTAATAAGGAGTTAAGGATATGTGTAGTATTACTACAACTCAACAAAAAATCATGTAACTCAATTTAAAAACAAAAAAATTGAATAAATATTTCTCTAAAAATGATACATAAAATGTCAAAAATTATACAAAGATGCTTGACATCACTATCAGAGGAGTGTAAGTTAGAGTCAGAATGAAGTATATGAGTTTATGCCCAATAACTTGAATACTATTTTTAAGAAAATCCTGAAAATTGCACATATTAGTGAGGATTTAGGCAAATTGGAATTCTATGGCCTGTTGATGGGATTGTAAATTGGTGTAGCTACTATGGAAAGCAGTATTAAAATTAAAAGTTAAAAAGCTACAAATAGAGAACTACCATATGATGCATGTACACATACAGAATATTATCAGAATATTATTCAGTTTTTACAAAGAAGAAAACAGCATTATGTGCTGCAGCTTGAATAAACCTTAAAATTGTTATATTAAGTGAAATATGCCAGTCAGAAAAAGACAGGTAGTATAACGACACTTCTATGAGGTATCTAGAGTAGTCAGATTCTTAGAAACAGGAAGCAGAATGGTAGCTTTTTGGGGACTGCAGATAGAGAGGAAAGGAATTATTTTATTGGTTAAAGTTCCAGTGTTGTAAGATCAAAGAAGAGATCTGATGCACAGTAATATGAGTATACTTAACAGCTCTGAGCTGCATGCTTAGTGATGCTTAAGATCATAACATTTTATGTTGGGCATCTGTACACTGATAAGTATTCATTGAGCAACCAATAAGCACAAAAACTTTTAGGATAGAAAAATACATAAAGCAATTTAGAAATGTACTTCCTGCCTTAATCTGTTTGTTCTACTATAACAGAATACAACAGACTGGGTAATTACAATGGGCAGAAATTTATTGGCTCACAGTTCTGGAGTGTAGGAAGACCAAGGTCAGTGTGCTGGCACCTGGTAAGGCCCTTCTTGCTGCATCATCCCAAGGCAGAAGGAAGAAGGGCAAAAGAGAGGAAATGGATGTTGAACTTGTCCTTTAATTTAGTAACAATCCCACTCATAAGGGAGGGGAACTTGGGGTCTAATCACATAGTAAAGGCCCCACCTCTGAATGTTGTTACAACAGCAATTAAATTTCCACATGAGTTTAGGATGAGACAAGTTTTCAGGCTACAACAGTTTCTGAATGAGTTTAATCTTTTGTGTGTATCTCAGCTTTGTCATTGTGAGCACTGATCTTATTGTAGTACTTTTAAAACAGTAAGATAGGTCCAGCTGTTCATTCCTTTCACTGAATCTCAGATTGCCAGTTTTTAGTGCTTTTCTTTTTTCTTCATATGATTGCAGTCTCCATCATTGCAGTCTCCTGTGAACGTGAGCTGTAGTTTCTTTCTTCACTTGAATCATAGCAGCATTTTTAGTCTCCACCTGCTATACTTCTTCCAATTTTATTGCTTTTCATAAGCTTGTTCGTCATCTGCTCTTCTAGTGTGTAGCCCCCAAAAGGCTGGAACTATATGTGATGTAAGGCAGATTTCCTGTGTGGGAGGTGCAGTCTGTCCTGAAAAGAGTTAATAAGAATCAGTTGCACTGACATTGTTCTTTGCTCTTTTTTTTTTTCTTTGCCATTCTTTTGTACTATCTAGGTATTTGGTTTTGTCAGATAAGAAGCTTGCATATAAAATATATGAAAATGAAAAACTTTTATGTGAGTGTTTGCATGCATAATTACAGTTCAAACCCATGATTCGAAGAAACTAATAACATTTATTACTGAAGACACGGATGCAAACACAGTTGGCAGGTGAGTTTCAATCTGAAGGAAAATTATAGCTTTCTACTCAGTGAACTGAGCTGGGAGTGTAACTAACTCTAGCCTGGGGGAGAGGGCAACGCCTGAGCTTCCCCCTCCTACTTTCTCCCTTTCCACTGGTTCCATGGGGAGTGCTACTAAATGGATAATGCAATGTATGGAAAGTAACCAATTTTTACATTGTATTTTATTTTTAAGAGCTTTATTGGAATATGATTAATATTTATAAATTAACCTATTTGAGTTTGCAGTTCCATTCTTAGCATAGTTACGAAGTTGTCAACATAATTCAATTTTAGAGTGTTTCCATGCACATGATGTTTTAGAAGCACTTCACTGTCCTTTTCTTTTTCTGCCTTTCTGAGTACCTGCTCCTGAGAGATTATGATTTTTGTGGGTAGAGTGCAAAAGGAATGACAGCTACTGTTTTGATTGTGGCAGTCAAAATAGGAATTTCAAAGCAAAATGTTAGTATTTTAAGCCAGCTTATTACCTTGAAATAGAACTTTCCAAATTCTTTTATTTTCTCTTCGATAAAACCCACTAAGCCTAGAGGCTCAAATCATGAGCTTGATCTCTAGTGCAGAGCAGATCCTGTGGCACATCTTTAATGGTTATCCAAGAAAGTAAGGTCAAGAAAAAACAATATTTAAAGTAGGGGAATCAACAAAAAATCTTCATTTCTGACATGGGGTAGTAAAGGGGTAAAAGAGAAACTGAGGCAAAAGAGTCATGTGCTGTAACATACCTTCTTTACCTCTCATTGCCTGGGGTCCAGGCAAAGGCAAGAAGATAGTTGTTAGTTTGTATATAGCTTTATAGGAATACGGAAGATGGCATCAGAAATCTTTGCCTGCTTCTTTTGAAGAAGGACGCCATGAAAGTTTTTAATGACCAAACTGACCCTGAAGTTTGATGGAGAATGAGAACTTGGCTTGAGCATCTTAGGTAGTGATTCAGAAAGACCCACTTGTCCTCAGAAGACAGCTAAATCAAGTCTCAGTAACCCTCCGATGAGGATGAAGGTAGATGCTGTATGATGCACCTGCTCTTTGGAGGATCCCAAGGAGGATGTTACATTAGCTATAATGATCTACACCATCACTGCAGCCAAGGTGAGGCCACCTCAGGCAGGCAGCATCTCCAGTCCCTGAGCAAGGTGAGAGCAAAGAAAGCAGGAATGTGCTGGCACCAGGACTGTCAGGTGGGAAAGCAATGAAGATGTAGACTTAACGCTGCCCACAGACAAAAGTACAAGAATCTATGAGTCCAAGAACTCCGCCACTCTTCCGCTACTTTGAAGTTGGGTAGGATGTGCTTTCTTCCTCCTGTACCTAGAAGCTATGAAGAAGAGGATTAGGAGAGAGGGTAGTGGTGATCTGAGATATCAAATATTTTTTACAAAGTTGAACATAGAATTGGCTAAAGGGACTGCTTCATTAATTATACCTGATCAAATTTTAGCCAGATTGGACTAAATGAAGTAAATTCATCCAGTGATGAGGCTCATGAAGAGGATAAGATTAACTGCAGGTAAAAACAAATGCACTCTCTCTGTATACTTGAATATGATAAAAGTAATAAAAATTTAAATAGCCTTAAAAGAATTAAACTTCACTGCACCAGCCAAAGCCCTTGTCTCTGTCACTGTCACTGTGTTTGGGGAGTGCCGTTGTCAAAGGTGAATGCGTGTAGTGCTGGGTCTCAGGTTGGCTGATGAAGTGGCCCATGGAAAGTGTGCCTGCATAGTAAAGTTCTTCTGTTTTTAAAGAGAGAAAAGAGGTGAGTGACAAATACCTATGAGTCAAATTATAATGTTAAACTGAGTTGTTTGTTACTTTACCCTTGCCTAAAAGTCTTTGTTTAAATAAAAAGATGCAGAAAGGCTAAAGCTAAAGCAGCATTTCCATGTTTGAAGTAGGTGTCTTGGGGCTGAAGCCCTCCTTCTCATCTTCTGCACCACTTCCTCCCCAGAGAAGTCACTTTCTTCGTTTAGATTGAGACCCCATCACTTTCTGCCTCGAAATCTTTCAGAAACTCATGATTATGCAAAGCAGTGATGAGGACCACTTTTAGAAGTGCTGGAGTGTGATCTGGGTTATACATGCAAAAAATTTAATTGACTAATGGGCTTTACCCATGGAATTATTGTCAGGGTAGCAAGGCATTTTGTGAAGCATCATTTAACCAGACAAGTTAAAGTACTTGCAGCCACAGAAGTACTTATGGCCAGAGCCCAGGCTAAAGTTCCTCCATCTGAACTTCTAGAGGTTTCATTTTGTGCACATTGTAAGGCAGGCAAGTAAAAGTAAGAAACTAACCCTGGAAAAATACTGATTAAAGAATTGGAATTTATATATGTTCCCAAAAACATCTGAGGTTTGTTGGTGCAGGTTTAGGTTTCAGCATTTCAGAGCTTCTTAATGCTAAATATATAGACTAGGAATCTAAATTACTTGATGTGAGCATCCATTGTTGAATATTTAAACTATTTGATGATTTAGCCATAGCACTGACAAATCTTGAACTTCCACACTCTAGTTTTTTCCTATTAAATATATTGTGAAGCTCCCTTTGTATGAGGTTTTTAGCTTATAAGACCATTCCCAATTTAGCAATCTGAATGCTGTGTTGTGCTCATATTTTGTATAGACTTACAAAATCAATAGAGACTTAGTTGGTATTTTATGACATATGTCTTCTTTCAGATGCTATATGGGCCAAAAAATGAATCCAAGCAACATAGTTCTTTCATATGCATTTTCATCATGGTATACTTCATTATGTCATCAGCCCAGTTTTATTTCATTACCTAATTTGTACGAAGAACTGATAAAGGAAAAAGAAAATCTATGAAAAATTGAATTTTGTAATATTAGCCAGTGTCCTTATTTTTCAAGTTGATGGCACAACAGAAGAGAACTTTAGAAAGTAATTGTAGAATTGAAGTATAATGACAATTTTACCCAGAACTGTTCAATACAATATGATAGCTTAGCAGCTAATTGTTCTCTTATTGTTTCATGTTTGTTAGTCCACTCTCTCAAGTGAGAGAGGCCGTAGAGTTTAGTGGAAAGAGGAGATATGCTGTAATCAGTCATAGTTTGAATATCAGCTCTGCTATTTACTATGCCAGCCATGTGTTTTCCATGGACTTAATTCACCTCCCTGATCCCCATGTTTGAAGTAGTTGAATATCGTACTTGACTCATAACGTATTATACAGATTTGTGTAAAAGCATTTAATATACAAGTTCCTTGTACAGTGTTTGTCTGGTTTAGTGGCATTAAAAAATTGGTAACTGTCTGTTAAGATATGTTTTTCAGAACAGTTAGAGTATAAGCAATTTCTTTGGAAAGTGATTCCAGGGAAACAGCCAATGGAAATGCATTGCAAAGTGTCTTCACGGGTAACTAAAGCTTAATCCTGCTGCATGAAAGGTACATATGTAAGAGTTATCCAATCAGAAGGACCAGAGCTGGATATTTACACAATAGTGTTCTCTCTTATTGTGGGAGGGATGCTGGAGGATCCATGTTAACTTTCCAGAGCTTTAAGCTTGTCGTGTGAACAGGCAGAGTGGGTTCTGATCAAAAGAGAAAGGCCATAGGCACTGCCAGGAAGATGTTGGCACTTGGAAATGAGCCTGCTTACGCATAGAGGAGATACCAGAAGGAACACACTCCCACATTTTAGTTAGCTGTGTCTGCATTTTCCTAATGATGAGTCTTTGTTTTCCTAGCTGCAGCCACCTCATACCAGCTCATAAGAATGTTAAATATTCAGAAATGCTGAAAGCTGGTTTTCTTCATTGTTGTTCTTCCTGAGGATCCAAACCAAGGCCTCATACATGTAGGCAAGTGTTCTACCACTGAGCTACACCCAGCCCCATAAGCCAGTTTTTAGACCATTAATAATGTGCAGTTAGTTTCAATGAGAGTCTTTACACCACAGAAACAAGCAAATGACATCAGTCTTTTTGCTTCAGAAGCTAGTTGATATGAGTATTACTATCATTACTCCTTCTCTTCCCATGAAAGGAAGATGGAGGCTTAAAAGAGTAGACATGGGAATAAGATAGATTTAAGTCATACTTTTATCTCTGACAACTTTGGGCCCTGTAACCTAGGGCAAGTTACTTAACTTCTCAGAGTCTCAGTGTCCTGATCTGTAGGAGGGTGATGTTAGCTGTGTAATCTGTACCGCTGCTATGAAGATTAAATACAGCCACATTTTTATGTAAGGAACATTATACTTTAAATAATTCATTATTAAATTAGATCTTGCACATATGTGGAATGAACTAATAACACAAAAACAGTCTATAATGGGGAATGAGAAATGAAAACATGCTCTGACTTAAAGACCTGGTGAGAGTAGTCAAGCTGGAGAGTACAGGGGAGGTGGAAATCTAGGCATGTGTGGTTGCCAGACTGGCTGGGAGAGAGCTGGAGAAAGAAAGCTATACAACCGATACTCTGGAAATCAGTAACCAACCCTGGAGATGTCGAATGAAGAGTGAGAAGAAGCCACATCTGGCCATCCTTGAGTTTGACCTCAGAGGCATCACAGAGACCTGCTGATTGCTTCCCTTTCACTGGAGTGTAGAACCAAGAGCAAAAAAGAATACTAGGTTAGGAAACTACCCAAAAAGCAGAAGTAGGCAATATTAAACTAGTGCAATACCAATCTGCTGGATTTTAGAACTACTATGGACCAGCAATTGTCCTGAGCCTCCTATTCTTTCCTGGGAGTATCTGTGGTTCAGGATGCTTAGGAAGGGTGAAATGTGAACAATCTTTAGTGGGTTTGGTAGATATGTAGCAGGGATTGTGTAAGTATCAATCTCTGCCCTTGAAATTTAGTTTTACAGTGACAATGATGACATTTGTTAAATGATCTTCAAGTACTACCAAAGCCCAGAGATCTCAAAATCTTATATTGGTAAGAAAAAAAATCCTTGGACATATTCCGCATGGATCCAAACTGATATTCAGTCACTCTCTATTCAGGAATATCCCCTAAAATGTCATTACAATCTGTTGTGGGGTGTTCTGGTGGCGTTTCACTCCTTACCATGAGAGAAATATGAAGATGTGTGGTCATGCCCTAGAGTTACTGCACTGGCCACTCCAGGGTTCCATCTGGAATGTAGGATATGTCACTGTGGTGGCTCTCAGGCAGGTAACACGTTTAGAATATTTGCTCAGATTTTATATGGAAGTAAGTTACATTCTATATACCAAAACTGACAGGAAGGAAGATGTTGGTGACCGCCACACTTTCTTTTCTGCATTATTAATCAATTCAATTCTGGCCCAGAATTTGCATACACAATTCAACAATATCTTAGACATGCAATAAAGCAGTACTCTCTCTTTAGATGTCAGTTTAGCCCATCTATTTCAATTTAAAGCTATTCCTTGGAGAGATTTTATTGCTATTACAGCATCTTCTCAGTGCAGTCTTTCAGCCATATTTAATAACTACATAAAGAAGCTTTGTTAAGTGTAACTTTCTGCATCTGAGTGTGGTAACTTGTGAATGTCTCAGCATGTGTTCTGAGGTGCAAAACAGAATAATTGGCCTCTACTTGCCCTTAGAGGTGATCTGCCAAAGCCCTAGGCAAGAGGCAAAATCCTGGGCAAAGAGGAGTCCTACATTAGAGTTAATCAAGAGATCATGCAAATGAGCCATTCATTTATAAAATTTATTTAAATAATTACTGGTAAAATGGAATACATTTAAAATCTTGAAGTCAACACTTAAGCAAATTGGTTTTAAAACTAGATATTAAATTGCAGCATTGCATTTAACACATATTTCAAAGATAATTGCTCATTGCTAAAGGAGTACAAAATATTGCTAAAGGGGCCCAGATAGTTTAGTGCAGTTGATAAGACACAGGAAACAATATCCTCTTGCTGTTTTTTTTTTTAGGAAAGAAATAGGATGTGGTAATTATTAACAAGGACTCTGGATTTCAGCTGCCTAACTTTGAATTCTGGCTCTTTCTCTTGCTAGATAAATGATTTGGGCAATTCTCTTCATATTTCTGGCTTTAGGTTCCTTATCTGAAAAATGGAGTTAGTAAGGAAATTGTCATTATAAGATTGTTGTGAGGACCGAAATCCACTGTAAGCTGGGAGTGGTGGCGCACACCTGTAATCCCAGCACTTGGGAGGCTGAGGCAGGAGAATCATTGTGAGTTTGAGACCCACTTGGGCTACAAAGCAAATTCAAGGCCAGCCTGAACTGGATAGTGAAACCCTGTCTCAAAAAAGGGCCAAAAAATGTCCATTGTATGTACATTTTGACTGTTATTGTTACTTTACAAGTGTTGTTATAGTATTATTTTCTCTATGCCAAAATATAATTAGAGAACCTACTGAAAAAACAGAATTACTCAGAATTGCTCAAGCTTGAATTCATAGCTTGCATCTGTGGCTTACATTATATTTCTGTTTGGCATCATTGTCTTGGATGCTTAGCTAAGACAGTGCAATATTCACTGATCCTTAATTAGGACAATGCTACAGACACTAACCTGAAGCTTCCAAAATTGTATACAGATGAACTGTTGTAAAACAAAACAGAGAAAGAAAGAAAACGAGAATTTGCTCTACTCAGCCTAAATCTCAGAAAACACACGAGTTGCTAATGAAACAGTGAAACAAATCTGGTGTATTAAAAATGTATATAAATATATAGAAAAGAAGTAAAATGAGTAAGAGGAGAGAGATGGCCAAGACAACAGAGGAGAAAAATGTCAGCAGGAACTGTGACTAAGAGGGTGCCAGTGGCTAATGACAAGGAGAGGAAAGACAGAGAGAATACCCTTCCTGGGAAGCATATTGGGCCATAGTCCAGCAGTTCACTGAGACCAACTAAAATGTATCTTTCAGAGGGAAGTTCTGCAGCCTGAGGCTGAAGGATGGAGATTTTGAGATGACATTTACCAAATGTGTACGCCACGTCCAGTTTTCTTATGCAGCTCACTGCATCAAAGCCTTTCAAACTGAAGTATTCTTCAGAGAAGTTGATGAGATTTAGAGGTGGGCTGGAGAGACAGATGAGCTGGAGAGCTTCTCACCAGTATGACAAGCTGAGGCATACAACAGCAGCAAACATAGGCTATTTATTAAGTAATGTTTACTCAAGCAATAGGAATGCATGTCGAAGAAAAACCTCTTCTGCAAAGATTGGAAGGTTATCTAATTGCTTGTCTAGTTCCTGGTGAAGGGAAGACATTTTGGAATGAAAATAAGTAGGGTTTATGGTGCACCATGCATTTCTTGGCCTTTGACAGAGAACTGCCAGGTATTATGGCTGTTTCATAGGCCTCCTGCTGAGGAGCTTGACCTCTCAGAAGCGGGATGGTGTTTATGAACCTGGCTGTTTTGTTGAAGATGGCAGCTTGGTGTTTTGGTGAATCTCAATCATCTGCTTGTATCCTAGTTGCTAACCTAACAGGATCTCATAAAAATAAAACACTGAGGTGGGAACATACCACCTTCCAGAAATACTGTATGGTCATCTGTGCCCTGTAAGAGGAGTGATGCATAGAGCTATTTCCCCTCATTGTATTCTGTCACCATCTCATCTAAAGATCATTTATAGAACACTCACTTTGGAAAGGATAGATGCTCATTCCAGCAACTTCACTGTAGGGAAGGTATGAAATAAGCACAGCGCTATAATGCTGTCTAGTATTTAGTCCGTGCTCGCCCTGACCTGGATTGTTGCATTACATCTTTGTATCTCTAACCCATGATTGCCCACCTGAATGCGGCACCACACCCACTTCATCTTGCTAAAAACACTCTCATCCAATCAGAGACTTCAAGTGGCTTCCTATTACCTGCTGAACAGCATCTAATCTCCTCGGTGTCTCCTGAAGTGTCAACAAGACTGGTTTCCATTCCTTCTTTCACCATTTGCTCCCTGTACAAAAAAAAAAGTTTTGATCTTTCTGAAAACATGCATGTGCACGCACACACACACACACACACACACACACACACACACACACACACACACACACACACACACACACACACACACACACACACACACTTTTCTCCTTTAGTTCATGTTGCTTTTTTATGTCTCGACCTTTGTTTCTGTTTCCTATTACCAATTCCTCCTAATAATCAGTCAAAAATCTGGATGTACTCATGTCTCACGCTTCCTGACCTTCTCTTTTCCATGTCAATACAGGGCTTCTCCACTCATCTCATGGCTCAGACCCCAATCTTCATATTCATCATACTCTTGTTTTCCTGACCTCTACATTCAGTTTTCTGCAAGCACTTGCAGCTTTACCACCAACATTTCCCTCAAATTGTATGATTTTGCTCCATCTCTTTGCTACCTTTCAGAACAAAGTCACCATTACTTATTACCTGAACTTCTACAGTAGCCTTATAAGCAGTCTCCCTACTTTCTGGCAGTCTGTTCTCCAGTTGGCACCCAGAGTAATCTTCCATAAATGTGCAATAGGTCTTGTTCTTCGCTAAATCCTTAAGTAACTTCCTGTTGTTTTTAGAGTAAAACTTAACCTTACCTGATCCATTACTGATTTATCTTACTAAATCTGTTCTTATTATTTTTCCTTTCCTTTGCATTTGGGACATGCTGATCTTTTCTGTTTCTTAAAGAGACCAACTTACTGATCTTTTATTATTTTCTCTTCCTTTCTCCTGGACCATTGTCTTTCCGTATATTTTCACATACAGCTCTTTTTATTGCATGTCTTAGTTAAGACACTGCCTAATCAGAAATACTTTTTCCTAACTATATCTAAAATAGCTTCTTGCCTTATTTTATGAAGTCACATAATTTCCTTTAAAGGATTTAGCAGACTTTACAACATTTTAATTATTCATCTGCTCGTTCCCTGTATCTCACATTTATCTCCCTTAAATTTTTGAATTTTTCTGTCTTGTAGATTGCTCAGCCATGAGTGCATCACACAGCATTCAGTACTTAACAGGCACTGAACCAGTATTTGCTGAGTAGATGAGTGAAGAACCATTTCAAATGCCGCCTCACCCAGAAGAATTTTCAGCTTCTCACATTCAGAAGCAAAACTCTTCCCTGGAATTTCAGTGTGCATTTTATCTGACTTCAACTATCCTACTTTGCAGCTTTAGGATTGGTTTCCTAGTATTCATAAATGTTTCTAATGTTTCTTAGTAGATTTTTAGGTCACTACCTTGACCACAGGACCTATCTCTGTCTCCCTACCTGTGTTCACTGACCTCCGTGGGTATCTTCCACTATTTGTATGTCTGATTCACATGTGAGTTTCCTATATTGTCTGCCTCAAAGTCTTGAATATAGTAGGAGTTCAAGAAATATTTATGAATATTTTATGAAAGTGTAAATTTCAAAAGTATTTGTTTATTGTGGGTTTCAGCTAAGCTGAGAGTTTAACTCCAAAATGAGACTAAAGAAATGATTTAAGCACACTTTTACTTTCTCTTCTTTTTCTTTTCTTCCCTTTGCTTTTGCTTTTCTGTTGTATCTGTCCTCAGCTGACTAATGTTGGGTGCATAGTTTTGTCATGTACTTCTCTAATTCCCTGTTTACAGTTGATTGTAAAAATTGTCCAATCTGTAAGCAACCTCTCTGATTCAGGTGACTCACAGGGCTAGATTCAGAAGCTGGGTCTCCAGTTAGCTGCCATTACATAAATCTTCAGAGATTCTGCCTGAACTGCCCTGTGTTACTATTTATTTCCCATGGTCTTCTCCCTTTCTGGCTGCCCATAGTTACCCTTTCACTGGCATGTTGTTTCTTGGACAGCAACAATGACTTAAAGCACTTGTGAAATTTAAAAGGGCTGTGAATTGTCTTTGATACTGACTATGCCATGTACATCAAAGAAATTAGACATCCAGTCTTTTGAGTTTAGGAGAGACTCTTTACTTAGAAAACTCCAGCACAGAAGGATGTATCTTCAATTTTTTAAAATCTCAATTTCCCTTTTCTCTGGGTCCTTAAATATTCTCCTATATTCTTAACAACTTGAGAACAGAGACTCTTGGTTTACTTCTGTGTCCTTGGGAGCCAAGCTAGGGGCTTGCCACACAGTGGCCTCTTATTAATTTATTAATTAACACTACCCTGACTTTTTTCCCAGCCTTTGCTTCTCAGCCTTTCTTAGACTGGCCTCTTAGGTTCTCTGAATCCTGACCCTTAGGTCTTCCATGGTCGTCATCATCTTTGCTTGAGTCCCCTGAAGAGTTCTTTGACCTCCTAACCAGGTTCTTGGATTCATTAACGAACCACTGTTTCTTCTTTTATGTCTTTTGGAAGCAAATTTTAAATTTTTTTAAAGACAATAAAAAATAATAAAAGTATTAGAAATGATACAGAATTTCCAAAAACAAGATGATAGGAATATAACAATTGTTATTACACTACATATTGTTGTCTTCAAAGTAGTTGTTTAGATAACCAGATATAAACATGTAAAATTAGTCAAATGAAAAAAAGATTTTTGCTCAAAAGGAAAGAGCAACTGGGATGAGGAAAAGGAGAAAAGAAAGAGGGAAGGGAAAATATATAATAGAACTTTATATATATATATATGTATATGATAGCTAAGATAATTAGACTACTAATTTCTATTGGTTTATTGAATGGAAGCAAATATTTTTGATTGCTAATTTTCTTATAACAATTAACTTTGGATGGTATACTTTTCTCTTACTGGCAAGTTTTCTGACAAAAACCTAATGGTGTTAATTACAATTCTTACCTGAGCCAACAGAATGTCGTGAGTTCCAGAAGAGAGTTCATACAGATTTAGTCAGGTTAGTAGGTACCATTTATTGAATTCTTTAGCTCTTCCTGTCACTTGCCTTAGCACCTTTCATGTGTTATTACGTTTTCACACCTTCCATGATTCAAGGAACTCAGCCTGCTATTTCCCCAATTTGCCAGATAAGAATACAGGTCACATGAAAGGTACACACCATGGTTAAGATCACAGTGGTGCAGTTAGAATTTTAGCCAAGTTTTGTCTAGTTTCAAAGCTCAAGCTCTGGAGTACTCTGGGATGCTAATGTGAGCCTTGTTAACAGAGTCGTGAGAGCTGAGAGTGGGAAATGTGTTCTACTTCTATGTAGAGTTGAGGAAGCTGTACTTGAAGCTTTAGGTACTTTCTCATTTTTATGATAAAAACAAATTGGTCTAGACTAAGGATCATAGGCCACCAGAAACTACTGAGGAAGACTAGAGCGGTTTTTCCCTGGCAAAATAAAAGTTTCACATGAGAATTGTTAGAAGTTTCACATATTTGGGTACAGTCCTATCAAAAGGAAGTAAGATTTGTTTTATATACTCAGTTACTGTAAAATTCTGTACAACGGACACAAATGCATTTTGAAGTCAGTGTCAGAAGCTTTGTGATCAGTTGTCTGCCAATGGAGACAATAAATTTAGAAATGATGAAGTCTCAAATTTGTTTGTTACCACAGATATTAGAAAAGACAAGTTTTCTCATTCAGAAGTGTTCCCTGCTATTTCATCCTCTCCTGTAACCTTTACTTTTAACCCGAAGTACCTGTGTTGGTTACAGTGACAGCCTCAGGCTGGTGTCTTTCTCCTGCCACTTGCCACCTTGTCACCTTCTATTGCAGTTATTCTGTGCTCCGAAGCTCTCAATTACCAGAGGCAAGAGCTGAGTCTAATTAATCTTACTCCCTAATGGTAACTCCCCAGCGTTATCTTTGAATCATAGATACCCATAGAGCAGAATTGCATTGCTCCTGCACACAACCATAATGTATTACTTACCCCATTTCATTGCTAACTGATTCTGTGACATTCCTAGTTTCCCAGCTGTAAAACCAAGTAACTAACTGGAGTTCCTATCAAAATGAAATAAGATAAATCCTTTAAGTGTGTTAGAACAGGACCTGGCACATAAAAAGCACTGCGAAGGACCATGTATTGTGGTCATTTTTCCATACCTCACTCCCCAGTGAAACTTGAGGATACTCAGGGGAAGAGATCAATGCATGTCTTTGCCCCCCAGTCCAATGCGTGGTACATAGTACAGGATTCATGTGTGTTTGTTGAAACGAATAGATAATAATAATTAAAGGATGGCAGAGGCGCTGGACAACTGAAGACGTGAGGTTTTTGGAAGGACCTTAGAGGTCACCCAGAATAGTGACACCTACTACCACCTGGATATTAGTGTAGTGTAAATTAGAATGCTTGCCACCATTTCAGATTCTGCCTCCCACCCAGGAATAGAGTGTTTGGGGATGGGAACCCAGGAATCTGAATGTTTAGGAGATGTTGGTGGTAGCGCGGTACTTTCCTCTGACAGTCTTCCTTTATAGATGGAGAAACGGAGATGGTCGCATCATCCCAGGGTCAGAGAGGAGCAACTGAGTAAGGCTAGAGCTCAGCTTTTTTGATGTCTGGGCCCAGGACTTACGGAAGGGAGTTTTTGCTTGCCTGAAGAGGTTAGATAAGATGTCCGAGATAACTAGACATTCGGCAGTTAGTCTTCAAAGAGTTGTTCTGAGATGGTTAATGAACTCTTTTTTTCTGGGATGTCCAGCGAAGGGCACACGGATGTATTCCTTGTAGGAGTTTAAAATGGGGAAGAAGAAAAAAAGCTCTACTCAGATAACCACTGGAGCAAATAGGAACTGTCAAAGCCAGACGTGCGGGCAGCTCCCCGTCCGCTCTGGAACAAACTGCTCAGTTGCCGTCTTGTGTCCTGAATTATGGGGAAATTTCACTGTCCTCACTGGTCCTTGTGGTTCTTCATGCCCTGCTCTTCCACAGAGAGGAAGTAACCAGCCTCTTTGTCTAGAGTTTATTGCACAGGGCATCTGATCACTGCCAGACTTCACTTTCTATTACCATAATTAACATCAGGTGCAAATTTTCCTGTTGCAATCACGTATTTAATAATTATTATTATTGCTAACATTTATTGAGATGGCTAATGACTACTGAGTATCCACTCTGTGCTAGGTGCTGTTTTAAGGGCTTATTTGTATTCATTTAATCTTCTGTCAAAGGAAAAGGAAACTTGTCTACTCTACAACATTATATCAAGCCGGATTTATTGTTCATCAAGTCAGAGAGCTATGCCTCTTTTGAACAGAACAGATGCTATTCTTGTATAGAGTTTTGGGAGGTGTGGAGTTGAGAGATGGGGGAAGTGTGGAAGTGAGAGTGCTTAGGGATGAACTGACTGGATCTAAGGGAGAAATGGAATTCCTGGAATTAAACTAGTTGATGGACTAACTTTCAGCAGTCAAATGACTTGCAGAGGGAAAAAGAGAGAGCGCAAAGAACAGATGCAGAGAGAAGCCTGAAGAAGAGAGAAAAGGGAAACTTTCCTGCGTGATTTTTTTTAAATAATCCGATGACCACACCTCAGGTGTGGAACCGACCTCTGTGCCCAGGGTCTTCTTCATTCCCTGTTGACTCTTCTATCCCATCAGCTGTGTTCTGCATCTTCTCCACTGCTTGCTGAAGCTGTCTCCTGCTTGGATCAGGGGCAGTCTTCTCCCAATGGGGGTGAAACAAATCAGACCTTTGTTTGATGAGATAAGGAATCATGCATGGTTTGAGCAGGGGAGTCACCATGTGATCTCAGCAAGGGGCTTTGGGAGTTCCTGTACCAAGAATAGCCCATGTAGGTGTGGTGGAGCCTGGAGTTAGTTGGAAGGCTGTCCAAGCATTGAATGATGGTTTGAACTAAGGTAGTATTGGTAAAGGTGAAAAGGAGTCATATTGTGTGCATGTTCATGGATGTGTCCTCCAACTGAAAGACTACATTAGTACCAGTATAAACTCTAGCAGTTTTAATGAACTTCCTGATTATGTATCCTCAGAAGACCATGGCTTAACCTGTTAGTGTCTCTAGAGGGTGTTCCTGAACCTAGAAGTTGTTGTGACAGTTGGCAATGAAATATGACGAAACTATCCAGAGTAAGAGGCATAATCTAGACCCAAATCTTTATAGCTTTTTAAATAATAATATTTTCTCCTAGATAATTTTATAAATTATAGACATTGATGTAAACAATTGATGTGAAGAAACAGATTTAAATTTGATTCTTATTCTGCTTATAAGTGGGTGTCCGACATTTTAAATTTTATCTTGACAGGGAGACATAAAGATATATAGAGTTAAGAGACAGAAAAAGTGCTAAGAATGTGTTTGTGTGCTTATGTATGGGACAGAGAGAGAAAGCCTGAGACTGATTCTGGGAAGGCTGAGAGATGCTATTATTCCCTAGGCAATAAAAGCCTGAACTCCTACTAATGAGGTTGAAAGACCCTAACTTTTTCTGTGTGCTTAATAATAGCACTGCCTACTGACATAACCAGGGTTCCCAAAATAATTGCCCTCTTTCCTATTTTAAAGACCTAAAAAACTTTTTTTGAAGGGAAAGTGCCTTCAAATGCAGAGCATTTCCATCTAAAAGCTCAATTCTAGGGCTTCAGCATTTGGCCCTAAGCCATGTTAAGTGCATTCTCTCAAGTGAAGGAAAAGTGAACATGAAGGGTGAAACTGAAACCTGTCACTGGTACTCCAGGCCGCTCCTGCCTACTGAGAGGTTACAAGGGTGATCTTTCTCTGAAGACTGTATCTTTCCCCAACTGGGGATACTTTCATGATGCTTTTATCTGGTGCCTCTGTAGATATCATTTTTATTTATCAATAATAGAACTAGAAGGTTTATGAAACCATAGAATTTTATCAGAACACTTAACTGCAGGGAGAACATGACCAAAAGTATAATAAATGTTAATAATATGAGACCCTTCAGTAAAACAGAAGTACTTGAAATGTATATTTAGAGGGTTTTAAAAGTAAGCCATCAGTATATTTAGGTGGATTTAAAATATAGGGTACTTGTGAGATGTCAGTGCTATAAAATACTTCATAAAATTGTTTCTGTAAATTTCCACAATTAAATGAAATTGTACATTACAAGGGAGGCGAAGACTAGTTAGAAAAATGAAGGTGAACTAATCCTCTCAAGGCTTGTGGCAAATACTGGTGGAACATCCAGATTATGTTGCCAGAATTATTTTTGTGGAGGACTATTGTGAGTAAACAGTAACCTTTCTTCTCAGATACAAATTTCCATGTTGACTTTAGTTACTGACAGTTTAATTGTCCTGAGCATGTGTGGTCCATCCTTGTACCCATGGTAAACTGCACAGTGAAGTTTAAAGACCCTGAAGGCAAGTTTACACAAGCTGTCATACACTTACTTTCCTGTGGGCCTCTGGCAGGCCATACCTGTTGGACTCAGGTGAGGCACTTTCAGGGATAAAGCATTGTCTCTAATATGAAACATTATTTAAAAGTTGGCTTAAAATATAAAGTTAAGATTAGTGACATGTTACAATTGCTCTTTCCTTCTTGAGGATGGTTTACTAAAAAGGAAATCAAACTTAACAATTGTGAGACAGTATCTGTATGTGAAGTAGACATGGGCCTGTGTTCTCAAGAGTTAGATTTGTGTTTGAAAGGTGTTTGTAAGAGTCAGTAAAGTTGTTGCATTTACTTTTCCTGAGCTACTCCCAACTTCTTGATGCTAAACATGGTGTTGCTGGAAAAGAAAATGGAGCTTTCTTCCTGTGCAGACTTTGTAATTTAACTCACAGAGAAAACGACAAAGAATTACATACACCCAAAGGAAGATGGCACTTGCATTCGGAGAAATACATTTATGTGGCCCATCCTTCAAAAAGGAAGCAGCTAGCTTGCTGCCTTTGAAGATTTCAGTATTCCCTTTCTTGAAGGTGACCAACATGATCTCTCTTTCTTCCTTCTATGATTCAGACACATCAAATACAGGATGGAGCTTTATAAAGTTCAGTTTGATATTCCAATCCAGAAATGCATTATTGGTTCTTTGAGGAAAACAATTTATGTATGGCTAGGTGCTGTTTTCTTTACCTCTGCACAGTTTCCTCCTAAGACTTGGAAATATTAAGTGAATTTGCACAAGGAAATGAAGGCAGAGGCTTGCAACCTTGGTTACATAATTTATTTATTCAACGTACCAGTTTCTGAAAGTTAGAGCAAAAATTATATGTTTCCTATTTTAAGAGGATATTTACGGCATAGAAGTAGTGTTAATTCCAGGTAAATTTCAAGGGCTCTTCCTGCTCTTTTTTTCTCCAGATCCCCAATTGTGATGGGAGAAGGGTATGCCTAAGGAAAGGATCAGGTGACATACGTTTGCAGGGTATGCCAGTGAATATTGTATTCTCTTTAACAGATAGTTGTTTTATAAGCCATCTCTTTAATTATGGAGTACATCATTTTTTCAACTTACCAGTCAGCACGGGAATGGCACATGCATAGTGATACCCTTCCTGTTAGACCTGAAATTATACTGAAGCCATGGTTATGCACTCCATGTGCTAACTCTGCTCATACAGATGAGCATATATAAAAAGGCAGACTTACTATCCTATAAATTGGGGTTGTAGGAAATTTTTTAACTACATTGCCTTTGAGTACCATAAAATATTGTTAGCTTCAATATTCCAGATTGTTTTTTCTGGTATGAAAGAAGGTATGCCCATTTTGAGTTGGAATAATGATACAAGTGATTTTATTGCTGTCTTTCATTAGGTGATCTGATTAGATTATTTCTCAAATATATTTTGTTTGTATTTTTCTAGGAGATATTGATCAGCTAGAGATGGCTTTTCCAAGCAAGAAGAGTGCCATTCTGGTGGATGGGGTTGTGCTGAATGGTCCAACCACAGATACAAGAGCAGGAGAAAAATTTGTTGAAGAGGCCTGTAGGCTAATAATGGAAGAAGTAGTTTTGAAGGCTACCGATGTTAATGAGAAGGTAAAAATGAAAATCTATAAGAAATTCCAGAAGTGGAAAGGATGGATTCCCCCTGGTTTGTATAGCTGTATATAAGGCAAGTTAGAAGTACAAGCTTTCATTCCTTTATACTTTCATCTCAAGCAGATGTGTAGCTACCAGCACTGGGGACATTTCTCTCTCTGGACCGCATCCAGAGTTTATGTTCATGAACTATCACTCATCACTTATTAGAAGATTGGCTGAGACCTCAGTGTTTAGCCAATAAAACCAGAAAGCACAGGGATGAAGCTCCTGCCTTTGGTAATAATGTAGTTTATAAATAATCAATTGCTCTGATGTATGCACTCTTTACTTTGCTTTGCATTTTCTTGTGCATATATTTTATTACTCTTTACAAAACCCCAAGATACAGGTACTATTTGCTACCCTCATTTTAGGGAGGGACGAGGTGGCCAAATATTTTGCCCAAAATATCACACCTGTAGGTATCATAGCTGGGATTAAAATCCAGGCAGTCTGGCATCTACATTTGCACTGAAGCTCTCTTTCATATGCTTCTAAGAATCACTAAATTATGTTTTATTGCATTGATGATTTTTTTCATGTTGGAATTGGATTACCAACAAGTGAGTCTGTGGGAGAGATTTCCCTCCACTATATTAGTAGGAAATAAATATCATTTTAAAACATTTTTGAATGCAGTGTTATTTATTCAGAATTTTTAGTCAAATGCATTTGAGAAAGCTAATAGACTAGATTGCCATTACTTGTGAACTTGAAATGGTAGGCAAAATCATTCAATAGTATTTCTTATCTGTGCAGGCTATATATTTGTAGTTATATATTTTCTGGTCTTCTCTGAACTTGTGAAATGCTTTGGATCTGGTTTACTGTGAAGCAGACTGCTCCTTTGGCAAGTTATTTTTTAAATTGGCCTTTATTCTGTCATTAAATATTAACGGAGTGTTAGCTACTGGTAAGGCATTATATCCAGCCCTGGAGGATATAAAGAAACACAAGATAAAGGTCCAGCTTTGACCGGAATTCATAATCTAATTGAAAGAGTAAGTTTTCAATCGCAAATATACCAGAGGGTCCCAGTAAGAGTGTGATAAATACTGAGAGTTTGGAGAGGACTTTTCGGATTTCACAGAAGTGTGTGCATTTTGAGCTTTAATGTATTGCAGAAATGTTACGTAAGATTTTTGTGGACAGAGAAATATCAGGGGTGGGACATTCATTTCTAGGGATGTTAAAGCAAGTAGAAATGTAAATAATGGAAAGATTATTTTTAAAGGGCAAGATTTATCTAACAGAGCAAGAGGGCATTTCTTCCTGGGATGAGAGCTCACTCAGGAGATTGATTGGACCTAAGAAGAGAAGGTGGATTGGGATCTTTTACCAAATAAGCAGCCTCAAGCACCTCCCAGGTGGTAGATATGCAGGCCGTCTATTCTTTGAAATTGCCGTGAAAGCTTCTTGGGGCTAGGTAGGGAGGTTTAGTTTTTATACCACTAACAGCCCGCTTGGTCTGAAGTCCAACAGGACACCATTAAAAGGTAAACTGTAGGTGCATTTCCACACTTAGTTAGATTATTTCTAGTGCTCTCTCCAATAACTGCACTTTTCAACCACTTTTTTTTAAGCAAAGTGAGTTATAATTCATGTTCAATAAAATGTGCTCCATTTGCCCAGTTCTGTGAGCTTTGACAAGCCTATAGGTGACCATCACCACAGTCAAGATGTATGACAGTTTCATCTCCTCCCAGATGCCACTTCCATAGCCATCCTCTCCCCAGCCTACCCTTCTGTCTCCTAGAAACCACCGCTCTGTTTTCTGTCCTTATAGATTGTGTCTTTTCCAGTATGTCATGTGGATAGAATCAGTCACATGTGGCCTTTTGAGACAGAAATTTTTCCCTCATTAAAATCCACTTGAGAATCTTCCATGTTGCTGAATATATCTGGAGTCATCTGTGGGTTGTCTCAGGCAATTTTGATTTACCTCCACCTGTTAAAGATACCTGACTGGGTAATGGTTAATTTTAATTTTTAACTCTGCAAATTAAAATCCAGATTTTAATTTCATACTTATCATGCAACTTGATATTTACATCCCCCCCTTGCCAACTTCCCACCTCCCAGTTTTCCCAGTCCCTGGCTATCCCTCAGTCTCCTCCTCTCCACAACTGAACTTTTAAAAACCTGTCTACTTCCTCCCTCTACTTCTTCACCTCCCATATTCCTACTTTGCCACAATCTGGCATCCGCCTCCACCTCTCTCAGCGAACCACTCTGGCTAGGAGCACCTCCTTGTGGATGAATCCCATGAACACGGCTCAGTTTTTATCTATGTATGTTGGCCTCGAATCAATATTTGGTGGTAGTGAACATCTCCTTAAAACATCCTTTGTCATTGAGTTTGGTGGCACTAAATTCCTCCTCCTAGGATTTCCCTTTCTACTGTGGCCTGTCTTCCACCTCCCAGGCAAGGTCCTTTGCCCATTGATGTTTCCTAGGGGCATCCTCTGCCTTCTGCTCCTCCCTGTAGGCTCTCTCTGAATGTGTCATCCATGCATTTTCAGGTCTTAGTGTAGCCTTGTATTCTGTCCTTGATATTGCCTGTAAGCCTCAAATGACCATTATGCTTAGGTTAAATGTTCTGAGGGTGGCTTGGACCAAACATGCTCAAAGTTCATCACTCTGTCCTGCTCCCAGCAAGAGTCTTCTGCTGTGCCGCCTCCTCTGGCTCTTCCTGTAGCTGTCATATCCTATGTCCAGCAGAGAAATCACAAGATCATCCTTGGCTCGTTCCTCTTCCCACCTTCAACATCTATTGATTCTGTATTTAAACACATCTAGAAACTGTACACTTCATTTCTTCACCTCACACCTTCACCCAACCACCTTCTCTTGCTCGATTTAGTACAGTTCTAACCTATTTTTAATTTTATTTGGAATCTCCACAGAACTATTGTCTAAACTATAGATATGACCATTTCATCCCTAACCTAAATATTACACTAACTTTTTTAGAGCCAACTCAAACTCAGTAACATGATCCATAAAACCCACCATGATCTAGCTTTATCTTTCCATTTATTCTTCATTTATGCAACAGATCTCTATCGAGAACCTATTAAACAGTGGGCTTTGTATTAGTTACT
Source organism: Dinomys branickii (assembly GCA_004027595.1). Classification (NCBI taxonomy): domain Eukaryota; kingdom Metazoa; phylum Chordata; class Mammalia; order Rodentia; family Dinomyidae; genus Dinomys; species Dinomys branickii. Next base: position 22,734 of record PVLD010014152.1, read on the forward strand.
TGGGAGAGGTGAATGCAGACCAAGATCTCTACTCTCATGGGGATTACAAAGAAAATAGTGAATAGACTGTAATAAAATATCTTGGAACATGGGAAGTGCTATAGAGTAAGGAATAGTAGAGAAAGATTTGGGAGATTGACAGTGACTGGGTAATGGACAGGTGGTACTTTTAAGTAAGGGAGCTGGGATTGCTGTCATTGAGAAAGTTACATATTTAAGCATAGCTTTGAAAAAGAATGAAGTAGTTAGCTATGGGAAAGAAGCATTCTAGGGAGAGAGCTCTGCCATGCAGAGTCCCTAAAGGAGCAGCAGGCCTCATGCATTTAAGGAGCAAGAAGGTGAGTCAGCCAGGAGGTAGGTGGAGCTAGATGAGACTAAAGAGGAAACACATCCAGGAAAAATGTTATGCAGGATCCCTTGATGCCCTTGTAGGAACTTCTTTTACTTTGAAGGAAGCGGAGAGCCTTTGGATGGATGTATCTGAGCAGGAGAATGTCTATGGCTTAAGTATAAGAAGATCACCCTGGCTCCCAACTGAGACTATATGAGGAAAGGGTACAGACTTAGTAAGCTTCACTTACTGCTTCGCTCTTCCTCAGAATCCGTTTTCGAGCCACACCACATGTACTTGATTTTTCAGATGTGCCACAGGTTCCCTTGGTTTTCAGCCTTTTTTTTTTTTTAACCTCTGTTACTTCCATCTGGAACATCCCTGGTATTATCTCATCCCCTGACCTTTACGTGATTTACTCTACTTGTATTTAGTGCTGCAACTTGCATACTTATCATTTCATCTCTGACCTTGCAGATGTGGGATGGGCCCTTCACTTGTCTCAGCGACATCTGAGACACCTGAGATCACACTGCTCTCATAGTCTTTTCATGTGGGAGAATGGTTGCATGGTTAGATCTCCCACTTCTTTGGGAGCTTCCTAAGATGTACTCCATGCTTCATACCTCTTAATCTCAGTCCCTAGTGGGGACCCCACTAACTGCAGGTTGTTGCTGAATCTCCAGGTGTGTGAATGGCAGTCTCCTGAACAGCTGAAGCAACTTCTTGACTTGGAGATGAGAGACACAGGCGAGCCCCATGACAGGCTGTTGAAACTCTGCCGGGATGTCATACACTTCAGTGTCAAAACTTGTGAGAACTTCAGTTTACTTCCTTGCTGTGTACCTCTGACAAGTTCTTGCATTTATAACGCATTTATTTACCTCGTAAGGAATCTGGGTGTGATAATGTTTATGGAATGCATAATCTGGATTTTAGAAGATAATGTGTCTGACAGAGTTTATTTAATCTAAATTTGTTGTTGAGGCCAAAGATAAGTTAATAGGAAAACTGTTGATGTAGTGTAAATATTACCGATTCCTTGCCCATCTCAGTCTTCCTTTTTAAGACCATGTATTATCACTGCTACTTATCAGTTTTTAATTTCCTTCAAACTGGCAAATAGTATTTTAAATACATGAATCTGCTAAGGGATTTTAAATTTTTCTGGACCAGAATGTGCAAAAAAAAAAAAAAAATCCAAGAAGGTATATTTAATATAAATAGGAATAGATTTATTGGGGGGGACAATGATTAACTTTGACATTTGCTAATTACCAGATTAGTGAACCAAATCTTGCAGGATCAAAAATAAAAACCTTTGTGTAAATCTAAGAAAAATAAATATATAATAAGTTTTTCTGTGATTTTCACACTAATGCCGTGATCGCTGTAATCATCTGTAAATGTGGTGACTTAGTGTTGGTCATATACTGAATTTTAATTTGACTATTCATATCTATATATTTATTTAACAAGTTGCAAAGGTGGAAGAATAACTTTCCAAAATAAGCATTTCTTAGTCTCATGTGAAAGTAATCTAGTGCTTAAAACCCTACAGACATTGTACTTTGTAAGTTCTGACACTGACTAAATTTAGTGGAAAGAACATAATAAAATCCTGGCTAAAAATAATTGGCTCATATTCCCTTGGGAAAGTCTGGTGTATGTATCAAAAACTCAGTTAACATTTCAAAAGCAGAGATACATATCTTATTATTATAGTGAGTGTCAGAAGTGTAGAGTGACATTTAACGCAGTGGATCTTTCAGTTTACTGGATATTTTCCATAATGTTACCATGGAAATCAATCATAAATTAACACAGTACTAAAAACATATCTTATTAAAATTACTTGTAGCAATGTCTGGTTTCCTTTGCCAGATCAGAGGAATTTTTCCATGTTTTAATTGAAAAGACATTTTCTCATGAGATTTTTTTTTTTTATTAAACTCATAGTTTAAAGAGGAAAAAAACCCACTCAAACTAAATTCTGTAAGTTGTCATGACTAAAGTGATTCCCAAATACCTAAAAGTAGAAATGAACCTCTTGCCTCTTTGTTCTTTGTCATGCTGGCTGCCTGTGGCTTAAAATGTCAAGACAGATAGCCTGGTGTTGGGTGTGAATATTCACACTGTGTAAAGCCAAGAACCTTTATGAGATCTTTTATGAGAAAAAAATATGTAGAAAGTTGGAACTCGAAATCGTTTGAGTGTTAAAGGAGACTGTGTTTGAAGCAAGCCGCATGGTGAGTCACATCCCACTCCCTCTACATAATGCCATCACACTGTCCATCTGAGAGATGAAAAGGCTACTCACAGCCTGTAGCCTGAAGTGAACCCTGTTGGTGAGGAAGATGCATTTGAAGTGAGGGAGGTTAACAGTGAGAGTTTCAGAAGATGAAGGCAGCAGGCTGTGGAACTTGGAAAAAAACAGCCTTCAGATCCATTTCTCAAGGGTTTTCATTGGATGCAAATTGCTGAAAAGAGCAGTTGGGGGGGCTGGGGATATAGTTCAGTGGAATAAGCGCTTGCCTAGCAAGCGCAGGGTCCTGAGTTCGATCCCCAGTACCACAAAAAAAAAAAAAAAAAAAAGAGCAATTGGTAAATCAGAGGTCTTAAGAGGATGCTCATGTTTTGCAGAGAAGCATTGTTCAGTGAAAAGGGTTATAAAAAGAGACTGACCTGTTTTGCTGTGCTCAGTCATATTTTGAATATTTAAAATATTGAGGTACAATTTATATTCAATAAAGTGCACACATTTTAAGCTCTCACCTAGTGAATTTGTGTGTATCTGTACATTGAAATCATCGCCCAGACAGATTTTGACCATTTCTAGCAGTCCAGAAGGTCCTTAAACTGACAATCAACAGTTTCTTCCCCAAAGTACCCAGAGTTCTAACTTGCATCTCCATTGGTGGCTTTGCTGATTCTGGACGCATATAAATAAACATGCTTTGTATATTTTTATGTCTGGGTGCTTTCATTGTTTGAAAGACTCATTTATGTTATTGCTATGCTCATCGTCTTTTCTTCTTATTGATGCATAAATGAATACTTTGTTTTACATTTACAGACCACCCAAGATTTTTCAACCAATTGTATGCTGGACTTGATTATTACTCTTTGGTGGCCCGGTTTATGACAGAAGCATTAAATCCTAGTGTGTAAGTGTCACGCGACTGGAATTTCACACTGAATAAGGACTAGAGCTGATTCTTAAATAGATGAAACTTTATTTAATGAGTTTATATTTAATGATTTCTTTTGTGTAATATAATTGTAAATAACAGAATAATTTTATGACACTCAGTAGTATTCCAAGAGCTATTTGATTTGTGTAGTGGTACTATGATATGACAGGGAAGCTTTGTTATCTCACTTAACGAGAAAATTGATTGAGCAACTTTTCATGCATTGCTTCATGAAGAGCCATATCTGTAACTGCTAGAGAGGGGCTTTGAATAATAAACCTTAACTCTGCTCTTGTGAAAGCATAACATCTAGTAAGAGGAAAAGAGAAGCTAGCCAAAATGGTATTAGTGTAAAATTAATGTTAAATTCAGACTCTCACATCGAAATGTGCAGGATACTATAAATATAAGCAGGGAAATTTTCCAAGTTGGAAGCTCAGGAAAGTCTCCTCTGAGAAAATAACAGTTTAGAACTGAAGGATGAGTGAGAGTTAGGTGAACATGGGAGAGACCAGGTCTAAGTGGGAGAAATGACATGTGAAAAGGCCCGGTGGTGGAAGGCGGCACGATGTACTCTAAAGAATTGACAGCCCATGCAGGTGTAGCTGACAGAGGTACAGGAAGTGCAGTGGAAGGTAGGACTGACAAGATAGAAACCAAACTTGCAGGAGCAAATACTGTGTTTCTTCTAAACACATGGGAAAGCCCTTGAAAGTTTCTAAATTATCAAGTATTAGTATTACGAAGCTTGCTGAAAATATAGAGTAGGTTGGAGTTAATGGTTAGAGGGAAATTTCCTTAGGTGAGAGGCAGTAGTAATTTGGATTTATTTTATTTTTGGTACTGGGAATCAAACTCAGAACCTTGTGCTTGCCAGGCAGGCGCTTGTGCTGCTGAGCTGTATCTTAGCCCAGTAGTTTGGATTTAGATGATGTAAATGGAAAAAATTGTTTGGAAGATAAAACATAAGAGGTGGTATTGCATGCCGGGTCTTGGAAATGAAGGCAAAAGTAAAGATTTTAAGATAATGCCTATGTTTCAGGCTTTTATGTCTTGGTTCATTGTCATGTCATTCATTAATATAAAAAGTATTGGTAGAGAGGACTACTTTTCAAGTATGTAGTAGAAAAGGCAAGATCAAGAATTTTATTTGCAAGTATGAGCATTTGAGTTTGCAGTGACTTTGAAAGAATCACAAACATATATCAGCTAACCTGAAAAATGTATAGGTATAGAATTTTGTTATCTATGGGAAAAGCATAAATTTAAAAATTACTGGCAGCATAGCGGTACATACAATAGTGGGCATGGACAAAATTCCTTAAGTCAGTGATTTTCAACATTAACTGCTCATTAGAATCAACCTGGGAACTATAAAAAATTGATACATAGGCTCCAACCTAGACTAATTAAGTATGAATTCCTGTGGGCGTGCCCCACTCATTGATGTATTGGCAAAGCTCAACAAATGATTTTAATGAACCTCCATGATGGAGAACCACTATCACAAGAGGACAGATTGGCAAGACAAGAGGACTCCAGGGGCGTGCAGTATTTTATGGGTGAGAAAAGGAGGAGAGATAAAGAGAATATTGTGGGCACAGACATGGGAGCCGGTGAGGATAGTGTGCCTAAGGTCATGTGTTGAGCAGTTAACAATGAGGAAATCTGAGCAGTGTCCAGCGGATTATTCACGTGGACACCATTGAGCCAGTGTTAGGAGTAAACCTTGGGTTACAAAGGATGAAGAAGAAACAGCAGATAAACCAAAGAAGACAGTAAGGTTACACAGCTCTTTGAACCTTTCCTTATGAATTATAGGTTTTCTCATATCTCATCTGGGTTACTTAATCTGAAACATGTAGAGGTTTTTGAAATATTGCATTGCTGCTAAAGAGAACCATCCCCTGAAAAGGTGACCCACCCTGGAACGCGCTCTAGACCATCCTGTCCTCCACCAGCACCTTTCCACTATTCCAAAGTGTAGATTTCAGCCAGTTTTCAATGACAGATTTGATACTAATTTTTAGTTATAAAAATTAATTACTTTATTTTATTAGGGTACCCATAAGCATATATCCATTGTCATACTCATGGGATATACAGACTACTATCACTTGTTAAAAACAGAGCCTATGTAGTCTCTAAAGTGATGTAATATTTATGGAGCACTTAGCACATGGATGCTACATAGTAGGTGTTCAGTTTTCTTGTCTCCATTTCAAAGCTTTTTCTTCCAGATGTTACAATAACTTCATCTAATTTTATGACTATGAATTGAAATGCATCCACTTAGCCCACATATTCAGAGTACAAATTTATTTCATATTTAACATAATCACCTAATTGAGGAGATTAGAGATGTTTAATCACCCTCAAGTATTTGGAGAGAGAAGAGACTCAAACATTTCAAATAAGATGCAGTAATGGATGTAGTTTGGGGTCACCAGGAAGCTACTCTAGATGAAGCCTGGAGACTAGTGTCACAGATGTTCATTAAGGGGCGCCCTTGGGAACAGTGTGGGAGACCACCAAGTGGGAGAGCAGAGTGCAGGAGTCGGGATGCCTTCTCGGCTGCATGACCGTCTCGGCTGACCCCAGAGAGATCTGGGGTGGTGAGTCGCCATGTGTGGATGACCAGAAGAAGGCATGTGACCTTGTGGGGGGTCGGCTCCCTGTAGCTGAGTTTATTCCCGTGGGGGGTTAACACAGCAAGGCTCTCTGCCAAAGGTGTTCCAGCCTAGAGCAGCGGGTCCTGCACTGACAGAGGATCCAGGGAGAGTTTGGCAGTAAGATCCTCATATCATAAGGGCTTTGTCATAGAACACCTCCCACAGGGGTGGTGTGGAGGACAAAACATTAGTTTAGGACAGCTAGTTCCCATATAGAATATCTACAGCGCACTGTTAGTGTGCCCGTAGTAGTACCCTAAAAAAACCCTGTTATCCGGACAGTGGCTTTTCCAGCATCAGAATCCAGTGCAGTATTCAAAGCATTTTGAGAGTGAAACGGCTGCTGTCCATAACTCATATAGACTCTCAGTGCCTTTCCCTATCCTCTCCTTATGTACTTGAAGGTTTTGTCCAAACTGAGATTGCTCAAGAAGCTTGTATATCTCCAAGGCCACCATATCAGCATTTATATAACCATGGTAGCATTATTACTGATAAAGTGATTCTCTATTTCAGTGAATATATTTCCACAGACTACCTACATCTCTGCAGCCACTTCATTTAGTTAACTGAATTTCTTGAGACACCAAAGGAATGAATGTTTTGACACTAGTCATAGAAGTTAAGTGTTCTTTATATCTATCCAGTTATACGTATGAGGTGTCCCCAGTGTTTCTATTAGTGGAAGAAGCAGTTCTGAAGAAAATGATTGAATTTATTGGCTGGCAAGAGGGAGACGGAATATTTAACCCAGGTGAGTACAATTGATTACAATTAGCTATTTCCATCACCCTTCCACTATAAGAATTTGAAACTATATTCCCTTGAGACCCCTTGTAGATTTACAAATTACAAAAATTTGGATATTACTAGGATATGCTACTAGGCAATCAGATAACTTGTACCTTGCTTTAGAGAGATAATATTTTGCATAAAGGATAAGTAAGTGACATCCATACTTTAACAAATGAGATATTTACAATCTAGAGCTTATATCTAATATGGATGAATTTATCTACTGTTGGAGTTTGGAAAGGCTATGGTAAGTCTTGCAAATTTTTAAAGCAATTGTACTTGACCAAGTTCCTAAATTACATTTGCTTTTCCTATGACCTTTTTTTGGAACCAAAGATGAGCATGTAGTATCATTTCAAGTTTATTTATCATGTGACAGAAAGAGTATTTTTAACTGGAGACTTGGGTATTGGCCCTGTGTCCAAGGCTCATAAACTGACACTTGCACTTTGGAAGAATCCTAGAATGAGACAATGCATGGAATTTTTTTTTATTTGCTGAAATTGAAAGGTTCTGGAATTGGAGAGTAAGGAGTGTGTAAAAGTAATGTTCAGCGTACTGGGTGGGAGTAGTGCTTGGATGACTTTCATAGTGATTTTTAAAATTCATTTTATTTCTTTTTTGGTACACACTTTAGTTATCCCTTCCACATCATGTGCGTACCCCATCTCAGTTTTACACATTTGGGTGGGGGAATTTCAGTGTGTATAATGTGATTTTGTTATTTGAGTAGCCACAGCCATGCATGCTTTCCACTGCATTTAGGATTTGGGGTACTATAAATTCATGCTATAAATATGACATTTTAATTTTGTTTTTGCAGGTGGCTCAGTGTCCAATATGTATGCAATGAATTTAGCTAGATACAAATACTGTCCTGATATTAAGGAAAAGGGACTGTCTGGGTTGCCAAGATTAATCCTTTTCACATCTGCAGAGGTAAAATGTTATTCTTGATGTCAGATACAGATTTTCTGAGAATGCATTTTTCAGAAGGGTTGTTTGTTTGAGGACTGCTGTTGGGACTTTATCAGATCCATGAGTGATTAATATACTTATGCATAGCATAATATTGCATTCCAAAGGAGGTACTCATGGGTCTGGCCTTGAAAGTCCTGGCCACCCAATTCTGTACATTAACTTTATTTAAAATTTATAGTCTGTATCATTTTCCTTGAAAGAACATTTCATTTGAAAGTGATATTTCTGTGAATCTCTTCTAGAAGGCTCTTGTTTCTTACAACTCTGATGATGGCTACTAATCTCAGATAGGTTATCTACTTGTAAAATTGCTTAGATTGGCTAATGTAAGGGTTTATTTCCCTTTAAAGGGGAAAACATATTCCATAAAAGTGAACACATACACACGCATAAGTAACTGAGTGGGTGTTGCTGTAATTCGTTCCATCTTATTTTACTCTCATTAAAGGAGTGCGTCAGGTTGTGGTAAGTGCACTAGCTTTGAGCTAAGATGCTTACATTAAATTCCTGTCTCCATTCCCTGCCCTCTGAGGGATTTGGATAAGCTGATTGACTTCTCTGTGCCTCAGTTTGTAATTTGTAAGAATGAGTATTGGTTTTTTATCTAATAAATTATCCCCAAGCCCAATATTGTAGATCTTACGACCATGTATTATAGCTTACAAGTCTCAGGATAGCTGGGCAGTGTCGCTGTTCTTGGCTGGGCTCACTCCCGTGCTCAGGGTTTGGCTGCCCAGTCCATGATCTGGGAGTGGTTCCCTGGGGTGACGCCAGGGATTCCCCTCTGCTCCATGTGCTCCTCCCCTTCTGGCAGACAGTCTCTGGGAGTGCATGCAGGCAATAGTAGAGGCTCAGGTGATAACAACATGGAAACACCCCAGACCTTGAGTCCTAAACTCAGAACTGGCACATAATCACTTCTGCCTCATCCTGGGGGAGAGTAAGCTACAGCTCTGAACTCAGATCAAAGATGGAAATTTTTGTAAAATCACATGGGAAAGGGTCTGTATACCATGAGCAGTGAACAACTGAGGGCACTGAAAGCAACCAAGTAACCATGAAGTAGTCCCTGATGAGTAAGTTGCTGCAAAGATTAAGTACCTACTGCATTCACAGTAGAATCAGACACACAGCAGTAAGAATGTTTACTCTTATTCATAGGAGGAAAATCATCCAGCCACGATAAGGTAGGTGGAACTTGAGGGTTCGGCTTATGCACAGTCTTACTTGGAAGGTTATTTTTCACCTCTCCCTTTTTCTTTTTGATCCCAGTGGGTCCCTCTCTCTTTCTGCCACTGCCTCTTCTTCTGTACGAGGCCCCTTTGGTGGAATTTGTCTGAGGTTCTGCTTCATGCTTAGGCTGGGGGATTGTGTTTTAGAAAGAAGACCACACATATGAAGGACCTTTCTGATCACATGATATCAAGCGCACACGCCGCCCCCATCTGTACTCGTTAGCTTTCCCATTGCTATGAAAAAACTCCAGACATGTGCAGCCTGCAGGAGGAAAACATGTCTCCTGCACATGCAAGCAGACTGTGCTCTGCAGCTCCCTACTTTCCCTGACCTGCCACAGAGATTTGGGTCATAGCGTTGGCATTACTTCATTATAACAAGTACATCCATCGTTTAGTCAAGAAAGAGTTAAACAATGTATTTACTAAACAATCTTAAGCTTGTGGTAGTCTCTTTGCTATAGCTCTGTTGTTTGCTTTTAAGCCTTTGCTCCGTGTCAGGTGATGTGTTCCTCCGCTGTTGAATTAGGCAGGTTTTTCCAGGTTTTATGTTACCCCAGATTACTCCACCCCTGTCTTCACCATCAAATATAGAATGTATGGACCCACCATTAAAGGAATTTTTGCATACTTTCATATTTAATTGTAATGCAGTTGTTAATAAAGACCTGCAAGATCATGACAGGGACCTCTGCCCTGTCACTATCCTCTCCAGTGCTACATGGCAATCAAAAAGTTGAGGATTTTGGAGAAAAGTAATACACTGATGACTTAACTAACACTTTGTGCATTTCTTGGTTTCGTGTAGAAATCGTAGGTTTGAGGAGTTTCTGAAGAATTTAAATGATTTTTTAATTCAGCCAAAAGTAATGATCACTGTCTGCCACTAAAAAGAGATGGTGAAAAGGAAACTCTTCCCTCCAGGCAGTGACCTATGGGAATAGTTTTTCTTTAGTGGGGCAAGGTGGGACCCAAGTGAGACGTTGGGATGCAGGTTCCAGGGTTGTGCCTCCTTTAACCTTGTGGCTGACGTTGGGTTTGTATATTATTTCAGTCCCTCTCAACAGGCAAACAGGTATCCCTTAAGCTGAACTGCCGAGCATGAGACCAAAGTCTCACCACTTGCATTCTGCTGTGATCTCTTTAGGAATTGAACAACCTGTATATTTTTGGGAAAATCCTCTGTATATTTCTTTTTTTCCTTCTCTAAGTATAACATTTATAAATTCTGCACTTTCTATCAGCTAATTTAAGCATCAAATTAGTCAGGACTAAAAGGGAACCATGTGTCCAGGCACAGGGCATATAGAGGAGAAAGCAGAAGTTCATTGTAAAAGCCAAGGTCAGAGGGGAAAAAAAAGAAAAGAAAAACCCTTTCAGGAAACACAAAGTGAGATTTCAGCCTCATGCTCTCTCAGAGAGGTACTTGCTGTTTTATCTTTATAGAAATGAGCTCCTGCTGAGATTTTTTTTTTTTTTTTAGTCTCTGTAGATTCACGGAACCTATGGAGAGCTTGGACCTTAGAACAACTGACCTCTTTTGCCAGGGCTGGGAACTAAATGCAGTTGTTACTTCTGAATTCCAGCCTTCCAGGTTTTTCCTCTCCTTGAAACTGCTCAGCATGTCTGAAGCATCTCTCTTTCCTTCTCTCCCCTTCCAGGGCCTTTTCTTTCTCTGATGCTTTAGATATTTAAGCTTTGGTTTTTCAATCTTTTCATCTGTCCCTCTCCATTTGAGATAGACATTGGGCTGTACTTTGCCCTGAGGTACTTAGCTCTACTACAGCTGTTTACCAGTTTTGATTACCAGTTTTTGATCCAGCACATCTATTGGTTGGAGATGTTTTCTTATTTCTCAGGGGCAGAGCACTGTGGTTTTCCTTATAGTCAGATATCAGTGGGAGTAAGCTAGCATTTATCATTAGGAGGTCAATAGCCGCTCAGTTTCCGGAGTCCAGATCTCCGGTGAGAAATAATTCACCTTAGATGTGTCACCTTTGGGGGCTGGGGACATAGCTCAGTGGAATAAGTGCTTGCCTAGCAAGCGCAGGGTCCTGAGTTCGATCCCCAGTACCGCAAAAAAAAAAAAAAAAAAAAAAAAGATGTGTCACCTTCACTGTGGCAGGTGTGTTCCTGCCAACCAGCACAGGCTGATGTGGCAAGTAGAGAATTAGTTACATTTTCATGTACATTATTGCTCTTTACTATGCATATGTTCTTGTAACAATCTAAGATGAATGCATCCTACAGGAAGTTTGGACGTGTCTTATTTGATATTTGGAAATTAATGATTTAGGATAGTTTCATTTTTTCCTGAAGGTGTTACTTCTGCATTTTATTTTTACTGAGTTAAAAAAAAGAGCTCCCAATAAAACTCTCTTGGCAAAAGAAGGAAAGAATTACCACATTTGAGAGAATATATCAAGTCGAGTGCAGAGGCATGACTGCTGTTATAATGTATTCATACCTACAAATTAAATTACTAAGGGTTTTTTGGTACAATAATATCTTTTAGCACCTTCATTCATCTGGCATGAAAAAGAATTGACCACCTGTCCTCAATAACGTATAAAGAATGATATCTCCAACATTTGCATGATAATTATCATATAGGCTCCATGTGGTAGAGGGAAAAGGCCCAACAATCCAGATTTCATGTTACTATTTGCCAATAAGTAGGTCAGACCCGATGGCAGGACCACTGATTAGCCTCATTCATGCCATATCTGACTGTTTGTCTGTAAGTTAATATTACTCTTCTTATTATGGTTTTAGCCACATTCCTGAATGTCTGACTTCAGCCTTGTATTCAATATTCAATAAGATTGGTCAAGTGTCTGGTCAGCATTCATAACCCATTGTTTACTCTTGCAAATAATTAAACGCTTCTCTAATCTGTGAATATGATCTCTGAGACAAGGTCTTGCTCTCTCCTTAGAGGGTTTAAGTCAGCAGTGGACTGAGATTCTAAGTTTCCACTAATAGTGAGCCTTACTCGCACCATCAGGGGAAATTTTTCTTTCATTATGGAAAATAAGAGCTTCCAGTAGCTTGTTCCATAAGGGAGGCTCTACATTAAAGCCTTTGGGTACATTAAACCATTCCGTTCTATAACCAGCCAGCAGAAGAGGCACTGCTGATGTGGCTGTGTCATAAATTAGTAAGATGAGGCTCAGAGAATGTGCCTCACTTGTTTAAGGTTCTATAAATTCTGGTGAATGTGAGCACAAAGTCCAGTTCTCAACTACTAGAGGAAGACTCAAGTAAATTACTGTCTTTGTTTACTTTTGTGCAGTAATCCAAAGATTATGCTCTGCTACCAAGGCACACACCTATTTAGATACAAAGTAATACATCGCTCATGCAATACAGTGCATTCATCTCTCTCCCTTCCCCTTTCCCCTTCAATTCAGTGTCATTACTCCATGAAGAAGTCAGCGTCTTTTCTGGGGATTGGCACTGAGAACGTGTGCTTTGTGGAAACAGATGGAAGGTAATGCGGACAGGATCTGGAAGCTGGTGGGAGGAGGATAATTCGGACTGTTTAGAAA
>PVLD010014152.1:35592-53518 GCA_004027595.1 Dinomys branickii
GAGAACTGAGCTGGGGAAGTCTGTTTGGATCTATGGGCCAGGGCTGAGGAAGTGCGTGGAGTTGCAGTGGGGAAACTCATTTACAGATGTTCCGTTTCCAGGTGCGTGGCTCTCCATGCTCTGTGGAATTCCTTCGATGTTCTCACCCCCGGTGGCTGGAGCTTATTAAAATACCGCCATCACCGCTGTTCAGTATCCCCGGCTAGAATAAGCCCTAAAGGCGATCCTAGCCTCTCCGGCAGAGTCCCACATCTGCTCTTTTGACCGAATCCTGCCTCTGACCAGTTTGAAGGCTAAACCTGTTGTCTTCGCGCTGCGTTCAGGATGATTCTCAATTTCTTGATCAGTGTCTCCTCCTAGTTGCTTCCAACCCAAAGCCCGTGTATTAGTAGCATCTCACACTGCGGCTGGGTCTCAGAGTTCAGTGGCAAAATATTTCCCTGCTTCAATATTTTAGGACTGAAATGTTCATTACTGGATAAGCCGAGGCATAGCCCTGGTTTCCTGCCATGGTCAACTAAGGCTGTCTCTGACGCCCACTTTTCTAAAAAGGTGGCTTCTTGTTCTGGCGCCAACCACTTGCTCTTTGGATCAAAGTTGCTGGCTGTGGTGCTGCTTCTCCACTGCTTGCATCCCTTGCACCATGTTCCTTCCTGCTGCTCTTGGAGACACAGATACTTCTGAACAGTAGAAGCCCAGTGGGGGTGACCTTAGAAAACTACAAAGCTCAGCCTCTGAGCTGGGTGTAAGTGGATCTATCCTCACAGGGGTTCAAGTTCTAAAAAGGATGGTTATGTCCTTTTGAGTTTTAATATGGAACTTATTTTGTTGTATCCTTTATTTTGTTTCAAATTTTCATAAAGATCACCTAGTTTCATAAAAAGTACTTTAAGGGCATGCTAGATTTCTATGTTTGATTTTAAATCCATTTTTAAAAAATATACTTACCATAATTATGGATGGAATGCATTCAGGTTTGTATCCTTAAATGTACATTTATCTTATCATATTCTAATGACAAGTAGATTTGATATTTTTAACATTCTAATGACAAGGTGGTTCAGCTTGTCATATTTCTTTGATTTGGGGGTAAAATTCTACAAAACACTTGTGAATGGTTTATTCTGCTATAAACCATAGTTAGTGCTTTCCGGTGTTAGTTCCACTGTTTTCTACAGCAATTCCTATTAAAGAAACTTCATTGTATCATGAGTTCTTGTTGATGGGAAATGCTGGTTGCACTTTTTCATAGTTCCCACCACTCCTTCCCTCTTTCTTCTTTCCCTTCTTCCCTTTCCCTCTCCTCCATTTTCTGTTTCTGCCTCTCTGCCCCCCTCCCTCCTTCTCTTTCTCCCTGTCTCTCTCCCTTTCTTTTTTTCTTGCTTCCTTCCTACTTTCCTTCTTTCCTTTCTTTCTTTCCCCCATCCTTTCCCAACACTGCTAGATTAGTGTGGAGTAAACCCCACATTTTCCTCAGACATCATTTGACCAGTAAAAAATTGAGTATGTGTGAAGGATAGGTCCTCTCTCAAGCTGGGACTGATGGTGCATGCTTGTAATTCCAGCACTCGGGAGGCTGAGGCAGGAGGATCACCACAAGTTTAAGGCCAGCCTGAACTATATAGCAAGACCCTGTCTCTAAAAAAAATAGATATATTCTCTTAAATATAATACTATGATTATATTTTAAAAGTAGCAATTTCTTAATATCATCAAGTATTCACTCTACATTAAAATTTCTTCCAACTTTTTAAAAATAATTTGTCTTGTTTAAATAAGGAGTCAAGCCAGAACACAATTAAGAGGGGCTAGGGATATAGCTCAGTGGAATAAGAGCCTGCCTAGCAAGCGTAGGGTCCTGAGTTTGATCCCCAGTACTGCCAAAAAAAAAGAACACAATTAAGGATTGAAATATTTTGTATTAGTTTACATCTCTCATAAGTCTTTCCTCATCTGTAGCTTTTTCCTTCTCCTCGTTTTCTACTCCTTGAAAGTGACGTATTATAGAAGCCAGGGCCTTTGTCCCGCAGGTACACTGTGGATCTGGTCGAGCGCATCGAAGGCTGAGCCTCTAAGTGCTCTCCTCCTCTGCCCCGCCCCTCTGTTCTCTCAGTTTCCTGTGAGGCTCCGTAAGATTCAGGTTGGGGTTTTAGCCAGGAAGGCTTCACTGGGTCCTCTGATTCAGAGACAGGCCAGTGACACCAGTGGGTGGAGTTTGGTATTGTCAGCTGAGCCGTGCCTCAGACTCGCCTGCGGGTTTTGCTGCTATTGGCTGTCATTGTTCCGATTCATTATTTCACTAAATGGTGTTCTAACAAATTCACTCTCTTGTTCCTTCTTTGTTTATTGGCAGGAATTTTTTTTTTCTATAAAGAATTATGTATCCTCATCCCTATTTGATTTCCCCAAGGAAGCAATTTGGACAAGCAAGGCAGGATATACATGTTTTATTTTTTCCGTATCACTTACTAATTTTCAAAATACAACCTTCTTTCCTAGCCTTTCCTGAATGTAGGCCCCAGAGCTTTTTGTATCACTAACAGTTTGCATGTCTACCACAGCGAGTTTTATTCCACTACTGTCAGTATTGTTTTGATGTTCAAGTATTTTTGTTTTCCTAGTATATGAAACTGAAATAATTCTAAAGTTTAGAATTCGAAAAGATGTTTTAAAAAAATTAAAACTTGCTTCAGGCATATTTAAATGGAGGGCAATGGAGTCAAGAGTTGGTGTATCTCCTAAGTTTTCTTTCAGGTCAGAATTCTTGAGCCTAGATTGACCACAAACCAACCTCATATCCATTTTAAAATAACAATACATGATGTGCAGTTTGTTTTTCTCAGTAATTTAGGCCTGATTGCTTTCAAACTTTTTAACTGCCATTTTAGAGGACGGAAATAGTACACCAGTATTTTTTTTTCCTGAGAATCAACTTTCTGGCCATTGACAAACCTTTAAAAGTGACCTTTACTTGATATCATTTTAAAGACAGTGAATTCCACAAAGTAGAGGAAGTCCTAAAGTGATTATTGATAAGCCCAAGCTAGTATGACCACGGAATACTTCAGAGGTGTTTCTAAGCATGCATATGTGAAAGGACAAAATTTTGTAGGGATTACAGCTCATTCTCAACTTGCAACAATTAATATTGTTTCTACTGGAGTCTTTCATTAATACTATGAGGAAGAAAAATATGTGAAAGATTGCAGAAGTTTAATTTCTAGGCCTGATATTTATAGCAAGAGTTGTTAAGAGGTGAGGAAAACCATTAACAGGCTATAATAGCTTGCACAGGTATTTTCTCACAACTGTCAGGATGTCATGCAGTTTATGAGATTTCTTTTTGTTCTGGAGAAGGATGACAATGCCGGCATCATGCAGGCCTGGTATATTTCCCCAGGAGGAAACTGGAAATCGTACATCTGTCATCTTACCATTGTTGGAAACGCCCAACCACTGAAGACACCTTAGACAGTTTTAGTAAATGACTTTTTCTGTTGCTCTTAATGATTGTTGTCAATTTGTTCTCATTTCATTTAGGTCCCTGACATGATAAAGACTTAATCTGTTGTGGTTGAGTACAGGGAAGAATTTCCAAAGCCCATGGTTCCCCAGGGGCTCTGTCAGCTCCTGACCTGGCTGTGAGAGGTTTGGGGTAGACCCAATTCTCTGTGTCACAGCTGTCTCCCCAAATGGCAACTGGATGCATTATGTACCACCACTTTGATTCCTGTGCATCTCAATTTGGAGATGTGGGACCAAGTGTTCTTGTTCTGCCCCACTTTCTGTTGAGAAATAACATCTTTCTGTCACAGGTCAGTTAAATTGGATTGAGTTTGGTTCAAACACAACCACCCTAGCATGAAAGGCCATAAAAATGTGTTGCAGTAACAATGCATTTCATGAGGACATGGAAGAGAAAATGGCTCTATGCTAAACAGAGGTAAAATGACTTCCATAGGCAGCGGAGTGAGGTAGGCCACTTATTCCTCAAGTGCTCTAGAAACCTTAGATTCTAGTTGCTCCCACACCCCTACATTTGTCTGTAAGTTTGTCCTCCAGGGCCCTGCTACAGGAGTAACACATCTCTAGCACACCACGTGGGGTGGATATATTTGGAAAGAATCTCCTGTCCTCCTCCTCTGCCTTCTCAGTGTAAAGTCCTTTGTGGGGCCAAAGTGTCTGGTTAGAGTGGCTGTGGCTACTGCTCATGCCTGCGTGTGCTCCACACTGTCGCTTTTCTGCTCCACTTCCCACTGACACTGAGAACTCTACAAGATGCAGCCACCTTCTCCATGAGGAGGAATAATCACGATAGCAATGATGCAGGCTCTTTCCCAGCACATTCCAGTGAGTTTCTCTATGCCTTGCAGAGAGCACATCCGAGTGAGTCTGCCTTACCCTTTATTCAAATTTTGCTGAACCTGTATCAGGCATGGTTTACCCCTGAGCAGGGTGTTTTTCTTCTAAGCCCATTTCTTTTTGTTTTGGAGGATGACAATGCCGGCATCATGCAGGCCTGGTGTATTTCCCCAGGAGGAAACTGGAAATCGTACATATGTCATCTTACCATTGTTGAGGTTGTTCTCCTCCTCACCGGGCCATCTTTAGCACAGAAAACACTACAGAAAGGACCTGAGAGCAATAGTGATGAGGCTAAGTATTGAGCTGGAACAGAGAGGACTGTCCTTTTTGCATTTTCTCAGTTTCTTAACCTGTCTGCAGTGGCAAGAGACCAGCTCATAGTGTGCAACTTTATAAGTATGCAATTGAACCCCTGATAACTGCCAAAGAAGCCATACAAATCTCTGGCTTTATCTTTTGAATTTACTAACTTGCCACAGGACAGACTTTGTGGTGACAGTAACATGCTCTTTGTGTGTGGATCCTTCTCACAGGGGGCAGCACCATTTCTTGTCTGTGCCACCTCTGGAACTACTGTGCTAGGCTCCTTCGATCCCCTGGATGAAATTGCAGATATCTGTGAGAGGCATGGCCTCTGGCTCCACGTGGACGTAAGTGTGCACACCTTTCTGCAGCTTTCTGGTCTTTCTGTAGCTTCTCATGCTTTCAGAAAATAGATGTGAAGCACCCACTAGTTTAGTTGTGTTTCTAACAAGGGGAAATTAACTGTGTCATTTGCTGTAAGGGTTAAGTAGAACAGTCCAAGATGACGTACATTCTGATTCCACTTTACCTTCTCATTGCATTATAAACCATCCTTTTTGTTCCCCTGGATCATTAAGGCAGCATGGGTGGGAACAGCCTTTAGACTCTGGGATGGAGACTGTTTGTAAAATATAATCTGCCTTTTCTTCATTGTAATTTCAGCTCTTGGGATTTCAGTTCCTTCATGTGTAGAGGGAGATGGCTGATGTGGTCTTTATTGTCTAGTTCTAAAATTATATGACTACAATCAGCCATAAAATCTTTAAAAATCCCTGCATTATGTAATTACATGCTATAAGTAAAGCAGGTTTTATCTGGATTTTTCATAGATAATAATTTTTTTTTTTTGGGTGGTACTGGGGATCAAACTCAGGACCCTGAGCTTGCTAGGCAGGCGCTTATTCCACTGAGCTATATCCCCAGCCCCTCATAGATAATAATTTGAGAGGGGTTGGAATAACATATTCTTCATGATTTTCTAACTTGAAAGATTGACTTTTTTCTACTTAATTTTATAAGTACTGGGGTTATACATAATAAATTTTTCTTTACATTAAATGTAACTTTTAATAATCTACTTAGCCAGGATTAAAACATTCAGTTCAGACAGTTTGGAACACTTGTTAAGCTTTTTGACTTTCTTTCTTTTGTGTTTGATTTTTGTTTTGTGAAACCAGGAATTAATTTGTTTGCTTTTATCCAAGAAAAGGGACACTTGTACGTGCTGATGAGACTTTAGGGAACTTACCTGAGGTAGGCGAAAGGTTCACACCTGCCCTTATCAGAAGAAATATTTTTTGACTGTCTGAACAGACAAACTGAGCACTTGGGGGAGGAACCCACACATGTGTACAGTTCAGGGGATTTTGTGCTTTCAGAGTAGAGTTTCTACAATATGATATAGAGAGAATTTTTCAACACTTCAAGTTGTCATTAAGTGTATGTTAACACTTGGTAAAAGCAATTCTTTAGGTAATGAAAAGTGCACTAGAGTCATAGGCTCCATTAGCGTGCCACAGCAGTACTTCAGGTAATTTGTGAGTCCTTTAAATGGGAGTTTAGTATTGGTATCTGTTCCTATTTCAACTTACACTTTGCTGACCATTATAAACTTAGAAGCATAACAATGCATTGTGTCCTACAAGAGATGATGAAGTGAATACTCGGGTAGCTGGAAATGAGAAACAATCAGATGCATCAGCAGCTGTACTTAAATATCCTTCTCTCATAAAAGAAACTTTGAATGTGGATTCTATAATTAGTGTAAAACAGAGTAACTACAGCCATGTTTACGTTGGATATGACATTAAGAGGTTTATTCCACTTAGAATTGTGGTTTATAAGTAGGAGAGAATGAAAGCTGTCTAGATTTTTTAAAAATTAAAGATTGATGTCTGGAAGAAAAATTTTAAAGCAAACGCTTAAGCTACACTGAAATATTTTATTTGCTTAGAGTGAGCATCTGGAGAATGCCTATAACATTAGGCTGAATTTGTCATAAGATGCTCTGTCTTGTTAAACAAATCGGTAAATTCTAGCTTTGAGGTAGTGGTTCACCACCCTTTACTACTGCAGGTGCTGAATCTGTTGATAAAATTTTATTACAGCAGGATGCAGCTTATCATGAAGAAATTTCACATATCATGGGTTATTAAGTTATTTATAATTTAATTAAATTTATAATTTACAATTTAGTTGATTATTTTATTGATTTGTAGGTTTTAAAGGTAAAATACTAATACAATTGCAGCAACTGCTTTGACCTACTGGAAACTTTTTATGGGTTTTAAAGATTCTTTAAAATAATGTGAGATCCACTTTTAAGATATCCTTACATCTCTGAAGCTGATACTTTGCTATTCTTTGTTATGCTTTCACAGTGGCATATGTATAATGCTAAATCTTATATTTGATATTACCTTAAATTTGGCAAATGTGTTGCATTTTTAAACAAAGGAATAAGAAGAACTTTGGCTTTGTGAGGTTCCTTTGCCTCCAGTATCATTCTTTCTCTGTGAGAGCGAGTGTAATTTCGCCCTGTACCGCAGATTAGGTCAGGGCAGTCCGGCTCTGCTTTGAAATACAGGCTGACGGCTTCTGTAAAACCTCGTGTTTCCTGCAAAGCTTCCTGCTTGCGCACCAACTGTTCATGCCGAGGCCCAGGAAATGCTAGAAGCATTGTATTTCAAATAGTGGGTTTTAGAAGCTGTAAAATCTTGATTCCACTCCTATCTTGAGCTCTCCTTCAAGATTATTGCTATTATTTTATTAATTGGTTCATTAAAAAGAACAATATATCAAGTGGTACACTGTGGTGCTTATTAGGATTATGTCATATACTCAGTATATGACAGTTTTCAATAGAGACAGAAAACCAAGCTCCCGCACCATGTAGGGGTTGGGTTTGTGTGTTTTCTAATTCTTAAGTTAGGAATTTAGAAACTGAAGCAAACAGAAGTAAGATATTGACACAAGAGCTGTTTTTTTCTCCATTTAACTCCTTTGAGTAATAATGAGCTATTCCTAACCCAGTCACTTTACAAACCAGTGAGCTAGTGCCTTCAGAGAATTTGTGTGATTTTAAAATTTAAATCCAGCTCCCTGAGTTTGGGAGAGTGTGTTAACTTTTAGGGAGAGAACAAGGAAGCAGAGCGGAGAGCAGACAGAAGGGTAGAAGCAGAGGGGCTGAGTCAGGTGGAAAGAGGGAGTAAGTGGGGGTGGGCAGCGCTTGTGACTTACCTTCCCCTAGTCTCACTGGTAGCTTCTCAATATGGTTGAATGATAAAACTATTGAGATAAGTAGAGAACTTGGTGTGTAGGGCATGGGATGAAAGGAGAAGAACCTAAATGTAAATCATCTTAATATTTGAGGATCGCAATCTCATCATCTAAATCTGGGACTCATTAATCATAGGCCAAGGTAACATTTTTCTGAATGCTGAGGCGGGTGTTGTTGAAGCATAGTCATAATCACACATGGTCTATCATGAATCCCAGTGCGAGAGAGTACAGTAAGATGGACATCTAACCAGCACCCCCAAGTCATCAGTTCTTCCCCTGGGAAATTGGGATGTACACCCTCACCAGCCTGGAGTTATGTCAGAGCTGGAAAACCTTAGGGGACCTCAGGGAATTGGTTGAAAATAAACTGAGACCAATGATGGTCCTAGGACTAAAATTTAAAAACTCATTCACTCTAAAAGCATTAGCTGTGTATCCTCATGAGTCACAGGCCCAGTCCTCAAGGACAGAGGTGTTTTAAAACAGGATTTAAGGTCACTAAGGGGATTGTGTTGTACTTTATTAGAGATCTAATTTTCTCCAAGTACATACCGGATAGCCTCTGTCCATTTTGTCAATAATGTGCCTCATTCACTGTGTAGAACACAAGCATTTATCCATGATTATCATACAATGTGGATGGCAAAATGGCAGCATCTTGAAGATGTTTTTTTTTTAGATTCTAGGCTTCAGGAGGACATGAACTCTACATTTTAAACCTCTTTTCTTCCACACAAAGTTCAACTGGATAAAACACCAATTTTCTATGATGTGCGAATTTATATTTTAAGGGTCAGCGGGGCTCATCTGTGATGAGGATCTGGCTGCCTGAGTAGAGCCAGTGATCAAAATTCCCTGGAGTACAAATTGGTTAACACAACATAAAACAAAGTACCAAATAACACAGTTTAAAATTGTCCCTCAGAGTTTTCTATGACAACCCGCTGGTAAACTAGTAACATTGAATTAATGTTCTTTTGGTTCTATAAATATCTCAACAGGCTTCTTGGGGTGGCTCAGCTTTGATGTCAAGGAAGCACCGCAAGCTTTTGCATGGCATTCACAGGTAAATGGAATTTTCTACTTCACAACTGATTTTTATTTAGGCAAAAATCCTCTTTGGACTTTCCCCTCTAAGCAATATTTTGAAAGCAGGCAAAAACAGAGTAATTGTTTTGCTAAAACAATAACAACAACAAAAGACACTTCCAAATTCTCTGAACCTCAAACAAGGACTCCTATGAAGCTGTAACTTGGGTGTAAGAACTGAATGTGGGTGCATCTGAGGGTGGTTTTCCTTCTGTCAGTAGAAACTAATTGGGTTCCCTCCGGAATCTGTCCTTCTTTGTCCAATATAACAGGGCAGATTCAGTGGCCTGGAACCCACACAAGATGCTGATGGCTGGAATCCAGTGCTGTGCTCTACTTGTGAAAGACAAATCTGTGAGTCTTTCTGTTGTGGTCTTGAGCATTGAGGGGCTTAACTCACCATGTTTGTAGAAAGCTCCACTTTTGGTTATTTGTTGGTGTTCTGGGTAAGGTGTATGTGAAGGTCTTCAGTAAGTTTTGCTGGACTTGAAAGGAAAGACAAACAGGTGCATTGTAAGGTCTAACAGTTCTGCTGTGGTAATTTTGTGGACCTGATTTAGGTTTTATACAATCTCATCAGTTGTAGCAATGTTGTCTCTCTTGCCCTCATTTGGATTATATTTTAAAGCTCAGTTTTAAACATTGCCAAGATTTTTTTCCTTGTTGATTAAGTATGGCATTTAAGTTATCTTGAAACTTTTGTTCACTAAGAGAGTGAAAGAGATGTGCATCATAAGTTAAATTGAATGTTTAATATACTTAGAGAGGGTTTAACAGCTCATTTATATGGGAAGATGTTAGATCAGGTATGACCACGGAAGAATGATCATGGAAGACGAATGGTTGTCTCAAGGGGCTGATACTTAACTTCTTTTGGAGCCATGGGGACAGTGGGAAACTAGTCTGGATTACCATGAAGCAAATGGGACAAGAATAATTGAGGTTTTTCCTGGCCAGAGGCATAAACTCTGTTTTCCATGGGTAAAAAAAGGATTATCGTGGGAAGTAGCCCAGGCTGGGAAGTGCTACTTCATTCTTAGAAATGCCTCCTCAGGATCTGTATTCAGCATGTGGGTGATCTTTCTCAGCCATCTGCTTATAGTTTTTTCCTTAGGGGACTCCCTTTGCAATGTTAGACATTTTGTGTTTTATAAAAAAAATATATATATTTTAAACGAAAACCATATTTGAAACTTGAAATCTACTCTTTCATATATAGATGTTTAAAATTCCTTTTTAAAAAAAGTGTTGCAATATTTTATGTTAATTCCCTGTGTGTTTTGACATGACCAAACAGAAAGTCCATCAGAAACTAAGAAGACATTCTGCATTCATAGAAGTAGACACCCTTGGGAATATGAATCTACATTTAATGGTTTGTTAGGTTAGTTATAGTTGACTGTTTCAATGCCATTTGACTTTTCAAATGTAAGTTTTAAAATTGTGTGTTGACTATTTATAATAGAAAAGCATTCTACATGGCCACGCCATTTTTAAGCCACAGAACCTAACAAAGTTACCTGTAGTTACCTACTGAGGACATGAGCAACAGGGGTAAACTCAAGTTTCCTTTGGGATTATATACAAAAACAAAAGTGCACCAGGCGTATGTTACGTGGCAAGCATTTTATATCGGCTCTTTCTCTATTCAGCCAAACTGAATGATAGCTTATCTGTTGGTTTGCCCCCAGGAGTGGAAGATTTAGAACAAAAGTGTTATGACTGTTCTTTTAGGTAACTTACTAGTTTTTATGTACTTTTTCTTCTTGAATAATATTTGAGTGATTTAGTTAAGAATTGATTTACATTCATGTATTTGAGACAGTTGAAATTATTCTAGATTATATAACTCCTTAAGTGTTAGATTTTAATTTTAAAGAATTCATTCTTAAGTCTCAATGATAATACCTGTGTCTAATCACATGGCAGGAATTAAGATGTTAGGAGAATTGTATTCACTGTACAAGGAATTGAGCACTTTCAAAAATTTGTCTAATTTTTTAATGAAAATATCTTTCTCAAGTTAAATGGAATAAAAAGCTGGCACATGCAGTATGAGGTATGGAAATCATCTTAAGAAGCTACATTGCCAGTTTTCAGTCCTTCTTGTACCTGCTTTTTTTTTAATCTACTGTTACTTTTCATATTCATTCATTTCTTCAACCAACACTGATTTATATAGACCCAGCCATTGTGCTGATTCCAGGCTTAAAGCAGTCAAAGAGTTTACAGTCTCACAGAGAAGACAATGAGGAAAATGTGTGTCTTTAATTCTTTGCTATTTTGATAATCACATTGAAAAATGTCAAATTTTATTGACTGGAAAACCAACAGGTACACTACTCTTCTTTTCTTCCTGCCTACCTCCCAGTATGTGCTGAAAAATCTCTCTTTCAATCACCATGAAGCACAGATCTGGCCAAGGTGATGAGGGCGAACGTGATGAAGACTTTTAAGGATGACTTTTCTCTCCGACTGGAGTGATACCCACAATAGTTGAGCATTCATCTGCGCCTTTCTGACTTAAATACAGTTGTATCAGAATGTGAAGCATGGCTCTCTGAGCCACCTAAGAGCACAAGGCAGTGACCCCAGATTAACCATGAACATGCACAGACAGGCAGAGAGGAAAAGGGACAGTCTGGGACTTGGATAATGATTTTGAAATGTTGCACCAATCCTATGCTCAGTCATTTTGTGACATGAGATAATTAATATTAAATGTCCTTATTGCTGGAGCCATTGCCACTGGCTCATCTATCATTTGAAGTTAAACACACCTGCACATATATGAAACCAAAAATGTGGCAGGGAGACATGAGGTGTTCCAGGTGGAAGGAACAGGATGTGCACATTCTCCAAGAGAAGAGAGTCTTTTCTCAATTTTAGAAACTGAAAGTTAATTGTGGCTGCAGCAGAGAGAATCATGTGAAGACTGACATCAAATGAGACCAAAGGATAAAGCAATGTCTGGATCATGAAGAATTTTAGAGACTATTCTAGTACCTTTAAACTTGATCTTCAGAAAATGGGAGAACTTTAATACCTGAGAAATCTGCTATAACTCTGAAAAGATTTTCCTCTAAGGAATTTAATGGGGGGGGGATAGAAGCAAGCAAGAAAGAAAGAAAGGAAGGAAGAAAGAGACCCGCGATATTATCTAAATGAGCGAATGGCAAAAAAGTTGCAAAACATATTATAAAACCCAACATATTTCATATTTCTGTTGAGTAGGCAGGGAAGAAATACCACTTACATATCAGAGAAGCAGGTCTCATTTTGAACTCCCTGATTACTGATATACCAACTGAATGATATTTAGAAAGATGGAGATTTGAGAAAGAAACATTTTTGTTTTATTGTTAGATGTGCTAAATTTTAGGTTCCTATGAGGTGCCATGTGAAGATGTCATGTAGGCAGTTAATACATTGAGTGAGCCTAGCAAAAATGGTCTGGGTTAGAAATTATTAAGGTATTGTTGACATACAGGTGATAACCAAGGTGATAGGAATGGATTGGATGCCTTAGGAAGAACTACGGAAGGAGAAAAGAAGAGATCCTAAAACTTAAGCCTAAAGCACGTCAGTGTTTGGTAGAAGAGGAAGAAGTCCTTGTAAGGACTGAGTCAGCATAGCTGGGGCAGTGGTATCACCAGGCAAGGGTGATACCAGTGAAATTGGAAGGTGAACATAGGAGAAGAAAAGATGACTTTTCTTCGGTGATCACAAGGCCCATCACTAAGCCCATCTCACAAGACAGATGAACAAGAGAAAAGCATAATAAATCTATACAACCAGTTTTGTTTGACCTAGGAACCATTAGAAATGAGGATCACAGATCCAGTGAAAACTGAGTGTTTTATGGTTGGTTATATAGAAGTGTAATTGCAGGACAAACGGGTATGATCTAATGATAACAAGCTTGAGGAACTCAGCAAGCTTACATTCAGATTCTTAGTGGTGTCTGGATACAGGGCAGGACTCCTGTGGAACGAAGGGTGGGATGAAGGTTTTAGGGGCTACTTTTAGGGTGAGAAAAGCCAAAGAATTATTTTAACATATGCCTTTAGGACAAAAGCAGGAGGTGGCCAGATAGTGACACTCAAGGTGCCATATTTAGGGGTCATATTCTGAGCCTTATCAAGTGTTATTAGGAACGCAAATGACTTCATTCATCCGGTCACTAAGTACTGCATCCTTAAGGAAGAGATCCTTGACTTACCAAGGCAAGCTAACTTCTCTCCATTATTCTGTCTCAAACTCTCTCCCCTGTAATAGTATTTGCTACAATTTATAATTACGATTTCTCACAGAAGGTTTTACTGCACACTCGAATGTGAGCTGCAAGAGGAGAGGGATTAGGTCATCATATTCACCAGTTTGCCCAGTGCCTAGAAAGCATTCACTGAAACAGGACAAAAACAAAATAAACTGATTTTTTAAAAAAATTAGATGATTAGACTTCCAGGAAGATGGCGACCAGGTGAGCAGCAGAGGGAAACTCTCCCAGAGACCGATCCTTTGTGCGCGGGTGCCGGGTCCACGGATGCGAAATTCCAACTGAACGTGTTGCTCTCTGCTGCCTGAGCATTAACGGGTCGGCTGGATAAGCCGTGGTGAGAAGTGGGTGGGCCCTGAGAGCTGGGCACCCAAGGTGATCGGCGCTGCGCTTGGACCGCGGGTTGGCTGAGTCCGCGTACAACCCAGTGCGATTGCGGCGGGACGGACCCTCCCAGCTCCTGAACCCAAACGGCTCGCAGGCGGCTGAAGCTAGGAATTTTTGGAGGTGGTGGGGCAGAGCAAACTCAGAGAACGTGCTCCTCGGGCAGACTGCGCCGATCTGGACAGCGGTCCGGGATCCCGCTCAGAGTCCCGCCCCTGCAGCCAGCGCCATCCTCGGCCAGAGAGCAGGAACTGCGGCGGCTGCGGTCGGCGGCTCCTGCGAGAATGCTGAGAAGGCGGAAAAGCGCCAGGGAGTGCCAGGATCTCCTGCCGGCACAGATCTCGGAACGGGTGAACCGAGTGACCACTGCAGCAGGATTTCTGAGTGGGGAAGAAGCTCGACCCAGGGAGATACATCTGAGTGGCATTCCTGTCTGCACAATCCCAGGGTGAGTTGATTGGGCGCCCTGACCAGTTTTTTCTGAGTCGGGAAGAAGTTCCACCCAGCGAGGGACATCCGAGCAGCTCTACTGACTGCACGGTTCCCGGGACGGAAGAGATGGCTGGGCGCCCCGATGGGATTTTTGAGTGGGGGAGGAGCTCCACCCAGGGAGGAACACCTGAGCGGCCCCCTGCCTGCAAGGTCCCTGGGGTGGTGAGCTGTTTTTGCGCCCCAGCCAGGTCTTGGGGTAGGGAGTAGAAGCAGAAATCATAGCAGACAGCTTAAGGGACATTCTCCCAAAGAGAAGGAGTCATTGGATCAGCCTCTGCAGCAGACCTTTGCCTGCTGAACTGGCTGGGGAATTTGTAGCTCAACATTTTGAATCTCATACCCAAAAATGGGAAAACAGAGGAACAAAATGCAGTCTCAAAACTCAACCCCACCTGGATCAAGTTCTGAATGCGAGGATACAGGGGAACAAGGAAGCCACATACCTGCAAGTTATGAAACGATTGCATCCGAAATGAAATAACTCCAACAGGCCATAAAAGAGCTTAAAGCAGAAATAAGCCACATACCTGCAATGATCTCTCCGACAAAAAACAAACTGAAAACAATGATGGAAGAAATGTTCCGTACACATAGAGAAGAAATAGATAAAAGACTAGAAGAAAATAGGAAGCAAATGGAAACGTTACAAGAGCAATTTAGGAATGAATTACCAAGAATGAAACAGGTCCAAAGAGAATGTCAGGATTTGAAAACTTACACTGAAAGCTTGCAAAACTGCTTAAATGAAACCGAAGATAGAATTTCAGAACATGAAGACAGCATGGCAGCTTATGAGCGTGAAAGGAAGGATCTCATAATATCAAAAACACAAGAAAAGTCAATCCAACAGCTCCAAGATGAGGCAAAACGTAACAATATTCGAGTAATAGGAGTGAGTGAAACAGCAGGAGACCACACAAACGATATAAAAAGAATATTTGCTGAAATAATAGCAGAAAATTTCCCAAACAAGGTAAAAGATACTGAAGTTCAGTTAATCGAGGCATATAGAAGCCCAACGATCCATAACCCAGACAAAAACACACCCAGACATATAATAAAGATCCCAGATATCCAGCAAAAGAACACAATACTCAAAGCTGCTAGAGAAATGAAACAGATCACCAATAAAGGAAAGCCCATCGGAATCACAGCAGACTTCTCAATGGAAACCATGAAAGCAAGAAGAGCTTGGAGCGAGATACTACAGATTCTGAGACAAAACAACTTCAAACCCACACTGATGTATCCTGCAAAATTATCCCTCAAATTCAATGGAGAAATAAAATATTTCCATGACAAAGAACAACTGAAGAAATTCATGAGTGCCAAACCAGCATTGCAAACAGCACTAAAAGATATTCTAGACAGAGAAAAAAGAAACCACAATTACAAGAACAACAATACAAATAACTCCCTAAACAGAACAAGCAAGTAAACAGCCAGCAAAAGAAGGAAAACAACAAGTAGATAACATGACTAGAATAAGCCAACATATAACCATGATAACCATTAATGTAAATGGCCTCAATTCAAAAGTCAAAAGGAAAGTATTGGAAGATTGGATTAAGGAACACAATCCAACGATATGCTGTATACAGGAAACACATTTTACTTAAAAGGAAATCCACAGATTGAAAGTTAAAGGTTGGAAAACAATTCTCCATACAACAGGTCCCCGAAAAAAGCAGGGGTAGCTATTATGTTTGCAAACAATGTAAACTTCAAACCAAAAACAATCAAAAGAGATAAAGAAGGCCACTACATACTAGTTAGGGGAAAGCTGCAAGAGGAAGAGGTAACAATCCTAAACATTTATGAACCAAACCATGGAGCACCTAACTTTACAAGTCAAATCTTAACAGACGTGAAAAATCAAATAACTAATAATAGTATTGTAATACGGGACCTAAACACCCCTCTGACGCAAAGAGACAGGTCAACTGGACAGAAACTCAGCAAAGAAATAACAGACCTGAACCAAAAGTGTGAACAAATGGACTTAGTAGATGTATGCAGAGTGTTCCACCCGACAACATCAGAATACACATTTTTCTCAGCTGCACATGGGTCTTTCTCCAAAATAGACCACATTCTAGCCCATAGAGCATATCTACCTAAATGCAAAAGAACTGAAGTTATCCCATGCATATTATCGGACCACAGTGCAATGAAATTGGAAATTAATGACAAGGAGAACTCCAAAAACCACATAAGCACTTGGAAATAAGACAACAACCTCCTGAATAACCAATGGGTCACACAAGAAGTTAAAGAAGAAATTAAAACTTACCTACAAATAAATGAAAATGCAAGCACAACCTACTGGAATCTGTGGGATGCAATGAAAGCAGTCCTCAGAGGGAAATTTATAGCAATGAACTCATATACAAAGAAAATAGAAAGAAAGCAAATAAATAACCTATTGATACACCTCAAACTCTTAGAAAAAGAGCAACAAGCCAAACCAAGAGCCGAAAGAAGGGAGAAGATTATAAAACTCAGGGCAGAAATTAATGCAATTGAGATAAAGAAAACTCTACAAAAAATTAGTGAATCAAAGAGTTGGTTCTTCGAACGAGTAAATAAAATTGATAAACCCCTAGCCAACCTTATCAAAAAAAGAAGGGAAAGATCTCAAATTCATGCAATAAGGAATGAAAAGGATAAAGTCACTACAGATCCAAAAGAAATACAAAAGATCATTAATAGCTACTCTGAAAGTCTGTATTCCCATAGGATAGAAAATACAGAAGAAATTGACAGATTCCTAGAAAGGTACAAATTGCCAAAATTGAATCAGGAAGACGTAAAAATCCTGAACAACACAATATCAATTAATGAGATTGAAAACGTTAATAAAAACTTACCAACAAAGAAAAGCCCAGGCCCTGATGTATTCACAGTAGAATTCTATAAAACATTTAGAGAAGATCTAATGCCAACACTCCTCAAACTCTTCAATGAAATCGAAAAGGAAGCAACTCTCCCCAACACATTTCTGGAGGCAAGTATTATACTGATACCAAAACCAGAGAGGGACCCAACCAAGAAAGAGAACGATAGGCCAATCTCGCTAATGAACATAGATGCAAAGATATTCAACAAAATATTGGCAAATAGATTACAGCGAATCATAAGGAAAATTATACACCACGACCAGGTAGGATTCATTCCAGGAATGCAGGGATGGTTCAATATTCACAAATCAATTAATGTAATACACTATATTAATACAGTCAAAGACAAAAACCACATGATCATCTCAATAGATGCAGAGAAGGCTTTTGATAAAGTCCAACATGCATTCATGTTAAAAACCTTAGAAAAAATAGGAATAGATGGACTCTACCTCAGTCTGATCAAAGCCATCTATAACAAACCAACAACCAACATCATACTAAATGGACTTAAACTGAAAACTTTCACTTTAAAGTCAGGAACAAAAAAAAATGTCCATTGTCACCACTCCTATTCAACATAGTTCTGGAAGCACTAGCCAGCGCAATCAGACAAGAGAGAGAAATAAAAGAAATAAGGATAGGAAAGGAAGAAGTCAAACTATCACTATTTGCAGATGACATGATACTATACATGGAGGACCCCAAAAACTCCACAAGAAAACTCCTGGAATTAATTGACAAATTCAGCAGCGTAGCTGGATACAAAGTCAACACCCAAAAATCAATAGCATTCCTATACACGAACAACAAACAGACTGAGAGAGAAATT